>VXAX01003647.1:605525-627357 GCA_013399835.1 Leptocoma aspasia | reverse complement strand
TTAACCCTTCAATGGCCCAAAGTGTCTATAAATACAGAAAAAGAAGTTGCCTTAATGTTCCTGTAATAAAATTCTACTGTATTTGTCCTACACATCATTTAAAAATTATTAATTTAGTTTTCCCAATCAAACTGTTAAAAATCTACATTACTAAATGCACAGAAATCAATTTAGTGCTGTTACTGTGTATGCTTCTACATCAGATCCTCAAGGGCCTTTTCAGTCAAGTTCAAAGTATAAACTTAAGGCTAGAATAGTTAATAATGCAAACATCTGTAGAATTTCCAGTCTACTTCAATCTGAGGGCACAAACTTAAGAAAAATCACAAAAATACACTAGGAGCTTATATGGAGCATATCTATTACATGAAATGAAAACAATTATTCTAACATTTGAATGACAAAACGACTGGAGAACAGATATAGAGGAGACAGAGCTGTAGAGAATGCTTTTGGGTTGAGGAAAAGTAAAACTGATGTTCCTTCATATTTTTTTTTTCCAAACATCTGCTACTGGACATTTGCTGGCAAAAGAGTAATGGATTTGACAAGCCACTTGTTTGATCCAATACAGCAATTCCTGTCTTTCTGCATACACCATGGAAACACACAGCCTCCTATCATAATTTATATATTTTCCCAGATTCTGGGCTGTGCTGCATGTGCTCTGTGCCAGATCGGTTGTTCAAAGCCACCCTTAAAGGCACTACAGGCCTGCCAGGGGACTGGCCTGCCACTGAGGTGCAATCAACAGGATTATAGCAACCCGTGTTCTGCCTAACAGAT
The DNA here is from genome assembly GCA_013399835.1 of Leptocoma aspasia. Taxonomy (NCBI): domain Eukaryota; kingdom Metazoa; phylum Chordata; class Aves; order Passeriformes; family Nectariniidae; genus Leptocoma; species Leptocoma aspasia. The sequence continues at coordinate 626,571 of VXAX01003647.1, read as the reverse complement.
TTATAGCCAGAAGTGAAGGAGCATGGATTAAATGCTCCTATTAACACTCATGGCTCAAGTTACCTTGCAGAGACTGGCACAACTCTAAGAACTAGTGATGAACTGATGAAAAAACAAATGAGCGGGAAAACATCAAGCTGATCCTTTACAGAGATATGGGGTTTATATTAAATAGTATGGAATAATTCTCTCAAATATGAAGGTAGAAATACAAAATACAGGGGAGGTCACAAAGTTGGGGGAGAAAAATGCAATCCAACCTAGCAGTTCATCCTGCAGGTGAATGAAAAGTAACAGCCACCAAAAGTACCTCTCTGCCGTGATGTGGCATGGCAAGATGGATCAAATTATTTCAGTTCTCCAGTAATGTTTGCAGTTATAATTGAGGGAGGGGATTGGGGAGTGTGTGTGTCCGGGGCAGGGGAGCCATCAAGTAAAAAAGTCAAACATTCTCTGCTGGAGGAGAGGGTAAAGTGGCACCATTTTCAAACTAGTTGCTATAAAAAAATAAATAATAATAATAAAAAAAAGGTTACTTCAGTCATAAAAACAGTAGAAAAGAAAACCCAGTCATAATTCAGCCATAAAATAAAAATATGTACTGTGAAAAAAAATATGCATGAAAGTAGCTGAAGTGATTTTTGAAAATACAGCAATACATATATTTCTTGGAATGAGATGTTTATTGCATACAGCCTACCTCAATATAAAATAATGCAATTGTATGACTGTACACCAAGATTCATGATGACTTTTTTTTTCATTCCTGGAAGGGAATATTGTCACAGTAATGAGGAAAACACACATTTTTCATATTTGTAGTAATTCCTATTAAACAAACTGCTTTTAGCAAGGACTGCAAGACTGGGCCCTTGCTCTTTGTGTTAATAACAGATGGTTATGACATGGGGCCAATTCCTGTTTTTCTTACTTTCACAAGCAGTCGCAAGGGACTCATTATTTTTTTTTTTTTTTTGTTATGAATAAAGCAAGAAAGATTTTACCCAAGGGGAAATAAGCAGTTTTGCAACAGAAACGTTTGTGGTGCCCTTTTCCACTGAGTAAAAACAGGGAGCTCTGCCTCAATGTAGGAATACCCTGCCATCCCCAAAGAAGCATTAAGAAACCCCAGTAGCAGGTACTTGGAAGAAACAGGGAAAGAGAAAACTGGCACACAAGTATGAAATTATAACAGCTCTCAACAGATTTCCCCAATATGCTTCAGAAACTGTTATCAGGGACAGAGATTGGCAAGGGATTCCCAGCAGCACGCTTCTTCCATCTGGAATGGGTGGAACTGCAATGTCTCCCAAAGCTTAAAGTTATGGAGATTTTAAAGAAGACAAGACAAATCCAATTTTTAACCTACAGAGTCATGTAATAGAGCACAGGAGTTTTGCCCCCATGGATAATCACAGGAAAAGGGCTCCAGTCATATTCGCTCCTTTTCAATCACCTTAATGAGCAGCCCTCTGTCTTAGTTAATAAATCCAAGCCAACCACTATATATTTGGAAGCATACTCAAAAAATTAAAATTGAGAAAAATGACGAGAAATAAGTATCTGTGAAGCAGGCGCTTATCATATGTTGACAACCAGGCTGTGTTATCTCCCTGAAAGTCTCTACAGCCCATGAACCACCATACTCTGTTTCTTTAGCTAAGTACTACCACCGTTGTACGAGCATGCACCCACCACAAGAAGCAGGAGGAGTTTAGACACTCTTCCCACAGCACACAGGCTACTCAGCCTAGGGTAAGTGAAACACTAAGAGCTTCCTTACATCCTCCTCTAAAGGAATTGTGAGGGTGCCACAAGGGTGGGGTGTCTTCATTTCACTGAATGTAAATACACTACTGATTCCAGGAGATGCATGCAACTGGTATCACTGCAGATATTTAAAGCTCACTTCTGAAGAGACCATAGAGATGGCAAGATTGAAAAACCTCCTCCATCTCTGTATTTCAAAGCAATATAAATTAGGGGTTGGGGATTTTCTTCTGCCTATACAAAAAAATTGTATTAGTATATATCCATTAGGTAAGTACATATAGCACTCCAAAAAGCAACATAAAAAATATTGCTTCAAGCTGAATGCTTAAGCACCTCAATCACAAACAGCTAGAAACAGAACAGTGACATGTTACCCATATTTACCACACTAAATTGAACTCTTCTTAACTGGTGACCACAATGCAGGAAAGTGAAGGCCTAACTTACAAATCAAGTGAGTCTAGGATACGTGGAAGGATATCCTCCCTTTGGAAAGAAGGACAGCCCGAGCTTTTTGTGTATGGGGAGCTAATCTGCAATGTTTCCATGTATTCAGATGACCTGAGCAGGTTGTTTGTGCATAGTCCCAGAATAATGTCCATCAATCAATGTCAACATTCTTCCAAGCTCCACTCTGACTGGCAACTGACAGTCAGTTATCTCCTGAATGTTAATTAATAATGAATACCCTTGTCACTGCTTAAACACACAAAATGTCTTTAAATGGCGAAATTATAAAAGTGGGGTTTGTTTTGTGAGAACAGGTATTGCATTTTCATTTAGTCCTTGTATTAAGGAGAGAAATAAAACCCCTTACTCAGATACTGCACATCATTTGGGCTATCAGCCTGTGCTTTATTTTCTAAAAACCATTCATCTCTACTTGTCATGGAATTTTGAATCTTATCTTCTTGGATACATGATTTTTTACAACAATAATACACAATACAATGACTCTAGCTCTAAATATGACAGAAAATCTTTAAGATAAAAGATCAAAAGTAGGTATGTCATTGTCTCCTCCTATGTCGCATTTGCCCAGGGAAAAGAAAAACTGTTTTAAAAAGATGTCATTTCTCTCCCTTGTTTACCAGTATTATTCACTAGCAATTCCACTGACAAGACTTTTTCAGTAATAGGACAAGAGATTTATTTTAACTGACAAACAAAAGCAGACAGACAAGCATATACATCATAGAGACAAAAAATTATGCCTTTTAATCAGAAAATTAAGTGATATGCAACTAATTATAAGTGTTAAGTAAAGAGAAGAGACAGTCAGAGATCACAGATTGAAATTTCTATTCCATCTGCACAGGGGAACAAGATTTTCAACCCTGCTTATGATTTTAAGCACATGATACTTTCACACTCCCTAGCATCAGACTGCAGATGAAATCTGGCTGAGATGTCCATAGGTGAGATAATTAGGTGACAATGTGGAGCTTTGGGATTTGCTAACAGTTAAAACAAAGGTCCATTTCCTTTAATTACCATTTAGAATGACTTTATCACTACTCTTTTTTTCTAGTTAGTGCCAATAAAACTGACCACACTTTGAAAGATGTTCATTTGTCCGTATAACAGACAAATGTGTCCTTGTGTAACCAGCACAGAACAATGTCACAATTATAATATACTCAGTAAATAATATAACGAATGTTATTTTTTCCTGAAGAGCTATTGATATGGAACAAACCTTTTCAATAAATTGAGCAAAAAAACATAAAATGGAGAGTCATTTAACTTCTTTACTGTGCAAATAAATCGATCAAGGAAAAATGTTGACATTTTGAAACATGAGAAATCAAATATCCAAAATTCAATGCTTGATTTCAGCTAAGAGGCTGTATCATGGGCCGATCCAAGACAATAAAATCAAGTAAGAATACCCTCTCTTTGAAAGTATTCCAGTCACATCCCAAAACTATCTCTAAGTAGCAATTAAAAACAAAACATCAAATATTATCTTTAAAAAAAAATCTGTTCCATACAATCTTTTTCTTTCTAGTTGCATTTTCTTACTTGATGATTTAAGACTTCAAACAAAACTATACATTCTAACAGAAACAAGGGAAAAGATCAATACATCTCCATTTGTTTTGACATACAAACACATCACTCTTATAAGCAAAAAAAAATCAGTAGAACTTTTTCTCCAGTTCTACCATTCACCTACTAAATACATACATATATACACAATGCAAATAATTAATCAAAACAAAATTATGTCAACATTTGGAAACACTAGAACACAAATAGTCAAGATTAAATGGTTTATATTTTATAAGCATGTCTGTGTGTTTTATATACCATATATATTCATATAAATAAATATAAGAAAAAGAAAGCTCATAACCTAAGGGATTGGAATCTGTCACTTTGTATGAATGGTTCTAACTTCTACACTATGAGAAGAACAAGTTTCAGCAGTAGCTAATAAAACCTTCTAACAGTGACTGCACGTTGGTTAAGAGACATGCCCTATATGAAGCAAGAAATCCAAGTTCAAATTCTCCTCAGCAGGAAAAATAATTGACCTAAGCCTGGATAACATTAATTGAGTGAGATCATGTAAATATGGCCAGTGATCACAGCCAGGTGTTGCCCACTCAGACCATGTCCCACAGACAAGTTTTTGAACATGCAATTTGTTCCAGCATTAACAGAGCTGAGCTGTCTGGCACACTAACTGCCCAACTTTTAGGAATACAATAAACTGCACTTACAAAGCCTCAACTGCCAACATTCTTTAAGAATGTTCATGGTAGCTAAGCAAGGGTTCCAATATTTTATATTAGAGATTTAATGAGTTTCTCAACATCAGCTATATCCCTCTGTGGACACAAATTGATTGATTCAAATAGGCACCACACACACTTTCATTAAATGTATCATTTCTTCTCAAAACCTACCCATATAATACCTTAGTGTAAAAACAAAAAAGCTAGTACACTCAGGAAGTTAAAAAAAAAAACCCTACATTTACTACCCACAAATTAACATTAGCTTGTAAACTGAGAAACTGAGGAATTTGGAGCGTTGGAGGCCCCATGCCATTCCAACTTTTCAGCTCAAGTGGATCAGGTTATTAATACAAGCTCCATACAGCTCCTGAGTTTTGTTTCTATGGTCCATCACAAGTGGATGGAGGACATCCTGCCCTCTTCTACACATGGGTTTAGACTTCCACAGGAAAATATGCACACATACACCATGTTTTAAGACTGGAAATAAAGCATACACGTGGTCGTTTGAGGAGAAATTAGCTCTAGCAACTCTCAGGGGACACTTGCAGTTTAGTCACATTATGAGTATCCAATAAGACAAAGAAAGGGAATGTATGGCTACATGAGGCCACCACATTAGTCACCTGCCAGAAGACCTCCAAACACCACTTGCCCCCCCGCCCCACACAAGTTTAATCCACTGTGTTCCATCCACTGCAAAATGAACACCAGTCATCTAAACTCCATCATATATCATACTCACTACATGCAAGGAAAGAATAATAGTAAGTTATAGCCACTAATTAGGCTAGAGATTATACATGTCACTAGTGGGAGGTGTACCATCAGTGGAATTTTAGGGTCCTGTTTATATTCACTTCTCTGTATACATTTATAGCAGTGCAACATTACAATTCTGAAAATTCTAATAAAGCATGCATTTAAATAAGTTTCATCAGTGTAGAAGTTTCAAGTTTATGTATATGCTTACACTTACCTAAAACTTTAGCACTTTCCTCAGTAGGAAAACATCAACACATGATGTTACTCTCATTAAGTTAATGGGATTCTTTCCATTAAGTTCTGGGGATGGTGCCTCAGCCGCAGTTCTACAGACAGTTTCCTGCATTAGGCATTACCTCCTTAAAATACTTATAACTTGTTTAGTGAAAAGTAGAAACTCATTTTTATACTTTCTCAGCATGTTTATTTATGGTAATACATAGTATCAGAATTTTTTTTGTTAAAAAAAAAAAAATCAGCAGCCAGCCTGCTGTAGACTTACTCCAGCCTCTCTAAAGCCTTAGTGTATTTCACAATTACAACAAGAAATAACTTTTGCATTTATGTATATGAAATATATTGCAAAATATTGACAGTAATTATGTTTCTCAGTCATGTACTTCCTTTTTTTCCCATCAATTGCACACATTTGAGGTATGCACTTATATCAGATTATATTAACAACTGGAGTTAATTAGACTTTTATTGGAAAAATGCTTGATACTATTATTGCAGGAGAGCCATGTCTTGCCAAGAGAGACGTGTAACTTATCCAAATCTTAAAAATTAATAAGTTAAAGTACGCAATTACCCTGGGTAAAAAACCCTGATGTTTGTTAGATATCGGAGCAACTTTATCCTCCTTAAGACAAGCAGCGGGGCAACCCAGCTAAATAAAAATGTACAGATACATGCCCTGACAGGATCTAAACTCAAGAAATACAATATTTGAGCCCAATTCTTATTGCACGGAAGTTTTATACTTGGTTTCGTTTGCTACTCTGAATTAGACTTATAAATTAGCTTGATATTAACCAAAATTTTCCAAAGAGCATATACACTCAAAGAGATAATTTTTCCTAAATAAAAAATCTCTTCTAAATGAAGAAAAATAGAAGGGAAAAAGTGTTAAATACTTAACAGACACTCTCCTTTTTGTTGGTGTGTTGTGTTTATTAGGGAGACTGTGAAGTCAGAAACAGTCATTAATGGAAAAGTATACAAAAATACTTTCACTGGAGCCAGGCACACATTACTGATGTGTCTGAGAGCAAGAAATGAAACATGAGATTACCACATTTTCTGCTGTGAACTATTAACTAGACACTATTCACTTTTGCATATAACATATATTTTTCATTAATATTAGGGACAAGAGAACCCCCTGTGACAGACAGCAGCAGCACAAAGATTAGGAAGTGCACAGGGATAAAAGCTTCTCTAAGTAAGGAGAAGTGTGTTCATAAAAAATGTCTTAAATGTATTTACTACTGCTGCTGTTTTCACAATAATGCTATGTCATAGAAGAAATTAGACACACCATTCTGTAAAGAGGGGTTTCTTTCTATGAAATTAAAGATAGGTAATGCTGACTTAAATAATGAACCTGCCCTTTTTTTGGTTCTCTTTGATGCCACAACACTCCATGAAGGATTACAATAGAAATCATCTACATATTTTTCCTGTCCAGTGCTTGGCTTTTAATAAGCCCCCTGAATATACTTTTCTAATTCTTTGAAGGAAACTCCTACGAACTGTTTTACTCTCAATTTGGTTCCAGCCTTAAGTTTTTATAAAAGTAATATTTATAGTATCTCTAGGAGAAGCAAAAAACAACACAATTAAGTTATATGCATATAACTTATTATAAAACTTCAAAAGATCCATTTTGACTTCGCAGATATTAATTTGAACATGCTTTATTTGTTTTCAATCTAAAAAGTGTTGATCCACAAAAAACTGTGTATGGCTTCTTGTTTTTAATAACTAAATTAGCATTGCAGACAGAGCTTGCACAGTATTGGGCAAGCCAGCTGAGAAATCAAGAAGCAAGAATTAACTTTTATTCTATAGTTCAAGTAATAATAAACATGATATTAACTGAAAACCTACACTAAAACTATCTCCACAGTTTCCCAAGTGAAAACAGAAAGATATTCTTAAGGATTTAATAGTGCTTAATATATAGGAACTGTTGCTGAGGAGCAAATATTTTCACAATAACAGAGGAAGTTTGTGATGCATCAAAATTCAAAAGCTAATCTAGTTAACCAAATATTTTGCCCACATAATTTCCTTTTTTTTTTTAAGATTCAGTACCAAACATAGATCTTGCCATATGGTTGTCTCACTTCGTAAATAAAAACCTCAAATTCAGCTCTTTACTTAAGTTTCCTTATTTTCAGAGAATAATTAATACTTTGAACTGCAGCTTTCTTGAACAACTTTCAACAGCATTTCACTATAGAGACAGTAGATGTTTTACATGAAGTAGATTAGGTAAATAGTTATTAACATGTTCTTCTGTTTTCTGTGATCAGGTCTTCCATTAATTGATCCCTATTTTCAGTTTCTCTGTAACCTACTAACTCTCTCTTTTCATTCCTGCAACCTTGTTTTCTGGATGGGTTTTGTTTCTTTTTTCTTTTTCTTAAAAAGATAATAGTCATATTTAATGGAATGCATGTACACTTATGATACTCCTAATGAGGATTATATGTAACTTCTCTCATTTGTACTCAGAAACGAAAGAATACTTAAATTTATTTTTAGTAGCCTAATTCTGAGAGGCTAACAGAAACTCTGGGCAAAAACAAAAAAGCCACACCAAAACAAAAGAACGAAGAAAACCCCCTCAGAATTTCCAAGAAAGCAGCTTCTTTTTCCTGTAGGAAAACTTGTTTATACTTTGAAACATAGCAAACTTAGAAAATGATAGCAAAACCATTAGATGCCTATTGCACCCCTCACAAAAGATTTCAGGGCATGAAAGTTTGTTTCAGAAGCAAAACGTATGGTTTTGGGAAACAGACTTGACAGGATGAGATTCCATTTCTAAATACCAACTAAAGCTTCATTTAGAACAAACAGCAGATAGACTTTATGGCTAAGGAGTTAATGGCCCAGCTGTTGAGCAACCATAGCTAATTCAAGAGTGGCATCCCAGACCCGTAAAACAGACAGTTTTAGTGCTTCCCCTGTAACTAAAGGAGATATTACTAAAATTCTCTTGGATTTCATTGCTGGTTTTGTTTTTATTTCAAAATCTGTGCACAGCAGTGGGTCTGACAAAAAAAAAAAAAAAACCCAAAACAACAACACAAACAACAACCATGCAGCAAATTTAGTTTAAGAAATTCATATTCATCAAACCTCAAGTAAAATGCAAAACTAAAATTAATTCCTGGAGACAGCAGAAGGTGGGAAGAGGGGCAGGCCAGAGGGTAGAGGAGAAGAGGCTGGGGAGGGAAAGAGCTCTACATTCAACTACATTATCCAACAACCCCACTTCTGGGATCTGGGCTCCTGATTGCCCATTTGCATGTGCAATTTCACCTCTTTCAGCTCTCCTGGAGCAAAACTACTAGTTTATTGGGAACTAAATCTGTCAGTAGCTCTGCAGTTAATTCATTTTAGGGATCACTCTGATGGCATTATCAATGAAAACTAGATGGTTTTGACTGCCTTCATTACTTATCATTTTGACTTCTCATCATTTTACTTCTCTCATATCTTTGTCACATTTGGGAGAGGATGCTGTATCACCAAAACTATGATGGCCTGTAATCAGACTTATTAAACTAATTCAGATACTTCAGGCAAAGAAACACTACAAAAAATCCGCTGTATCTTAGGGCTAAAAAACACAGAAAAGACCTGAAACAAATTTTATGAAGCATGAAGGCATCAGTTTGCTTCAGGGAATGGCTAGCCCTGACCAGTGAGAACATCAGCCATTTTGTGTTACTTTACTTGGAAACTACTTTCAAAGAGGTCATGTTTAACAGTGGACATTGCTCCTCTCCCTTTCTATTCCCTGTGCTTTCACATGTAGAAAGCTGAAGAACATGAACAAAGTAGGTCAACGAAATCCAAATTACTTAGAGAGACAAACAAATTTGTAAAAATCATCCTCTTTATGAACATTAGACTGGACACTTCGAAAGGACACTATGAACACTTTGAAAGGAAGATATAGCAAGAAAATAGATCTTTGTACCATACCTCCCTGACAAGAAGGGAAGTCAGAAGACTAAAGTGTAAATGATAGTCAAAACATTCAACTTTCTGCAAATTCCAAAAGGGGCTTGAAGCAGAACTCAAAGCTCTCCATTTCATGGTAGAAACACCTTCAGTGACTCTTGAGCATGTAGCTAAAAGGTCTTACTTTCACTTTAAAGTATCTAGTTTATTTTCCTAAACCCTGCTAGGATCCCTTGCAAAGATACCTACCTTTTAAACTTTTTTTTTTTTTTTACATCAAATAGTTCATATTCAGCTGTATGTGGTGCCTGACATTAGATCCCACTGGCCTTTCTTTAAAAAGGAACAGAAAAGTTATTTAATATGTTAGGGAATAAAAAAAGAAGGAGATAGATGCTCTGCTGTTGAACTTCTATGGGCTTCTGAGAAAATGACAAGACTCAGTGACACAGAGATACCCTCATTCTCTGCTCAGGTTCAATTAGCTGAAACTAATTACATTCTCTTCCCTAGAGTAATTTTGGAAGCAAATGTAAGAAAGGTAACTCTTCTTCAAAAGAGGAAACATTTAAAGGCTTGATGATATAAATGCTATTGAAAAGTTTTCCACCATTTTCCCCATCTCCACAAAGCAAAAAATTTTCAAGTTGAAAATGCAGGAATGTCAGCATAGGTTACTTAAGTAGCAGGTCACCCACATCTTCTGTGACACACTCCCTGAGCTGAACTCTACACCCAATTCACAATATGTGCAACTTGGGCTTTTGGGAAGCATAGTAATATTTGTTTTAATTACAACTTATTCACATTCTCATCATAATTCATTGTCGTCTATTAATAAACGTGTGGCACATCAGCTCCTAAATGGAGTAACGTTAAAAAAACAAAACACGTAAGAAAAGAAAAAAAAAAAAAACAACCAAACAAAAAAACCACAACTACACATACTTTACCACAAATATGGTGCACATAAGGCAAATTCAGTTTCTGGATCTGTTATCAAGTAGTATCTCACAAAGTGAAGAGATAAAATGTTTGTCCCAAGAAGAAAAAAAGAAAGGGAACAGATGCAGCTTGCTCTTTGGCATAGTGTATAGCACTTGACAAAATCTGGAAAGAAAAGCCTGTAGCTCCCTTTTTACCTCACCAAGACAAAATGTGCAAATAGCTATAATCCCCTCCTCATTTGGAGGCCAATAAAACAACTGTTAATGCATACAGTATTATAATACGTTTAACAGTAAAATGCACCCAATTTGGTTTTCCCTAGGAATTTGATTTTTTGGACTTGGTGCCCAGTGATCTATGTAATTTCTCAGTTCAGTAATATTAAGAGAAGCTTCATACCTTCTGAAATATCACTCTATTGCTCTGATTGAATAAATTTAATTCTCTCCCTCTCCACCCCCAACTAACATGAAACAGATGGAAAATACATTATACTAGAAGCTCTCATAGAATTATTTTCACCTTCAAATACCAATCACTGATCACAGTGTATTCTTTTATGTGCATAGCATATCAAATGAACTCCACTGTGAGAAAAGTCCAAGTTAGACCTATTGGGAATCCACTACAGTTACTGAGAAGTCCATTGGGTTTTTGTGGTTGGAGTTTTTTTGGTTGGTTGGATGTGGGATTTTTGGTTGGTTGCATGGGTTTTTTTTTCCATAAAAGATGCAATACATAGTGTTAAAAGAACTGAATATGTCTAAGTATCTTTCTGATACTGCTGCTAGGCAGCCTTCAAGATAATCCTTTAAAATGTATGATTTCCACACCTAAGCCTAGTGCTACTACCAGCAGACCTAAGATCAACACTGAGGAAAGAGTCTCCTTGTACATAAGCAAAACGATCTGCAGCTGAAAGTTCAGAGGCTCACCTAGTTTCCTCACATTTGTTTCACACAGCTTTAAGACTTTGCTTTAAATTGCATTTGTGAGCTCTCTGAAATTTGGCTCTCTTATGTATGTTAGACCACGGACGTCACAAGGATTCTTTGGCACTCATATAGCGAGAAGTAATCAGTGTACATCCAAAAGGAAAAAAAAATATTAACTCAATTTGAAAGATCAAGCAATGAAGAGGGAACACAGGGGACCTTATTTTCCAGGTTATGTGTTTCACCACTCATGATTGTTTTCTTCCTTATCCTTCCCAGCAGTACAAGTTACTTACAGTCATTTAAAAAAATTAAAAAAAAAAAAAAAAACGCATCCAATGCAGAGTTGTGTATAAATCAAAATTCAATTGTTTTAGTACCTGAACTCAATAAATTTCACGAACAGGAGAGGAGCTGTATGCAAAAGGAACACATTATTCAATCACAGACAGCCAACCAAGCTAGCATAACACAAATGAAAATCCCTGCTGAAAATCCCTGAGTTACAGGCTGAAGAGATATTTGAAACTACAAGGTGGCCATCTACTCCTGCCTTTGCTACAACACAGACAGATAAGGTATTATTCTGTATCTTTAGAAGACCATTCTATTGTGTTAAGTTAATTCAGCAGAGCTTTAGCAAATGCGAGAGAGGAATCACAGACTTCTGCCCATCCTGACAGAGCACAGTATTTTCTGCCCTGAGTAGTCCCAAAGAAGTCACTCAGCACGCCAGGTACAAAGTATTTGCAGAAGTGAGCCCTCAGACAGGGCTACAAAAGCTCTGGGTTAAGGAAGCACACACTAACTTGCTCCCACTTGATCTGTTACACAGCTTGACAGTAACAGATAGCCAGTTGCATTAGTGTCAATGTTCAGATAAGTTTCCCTCAATACCCGTCACAAAAAACAGACGCAGTATCAGTGTGCCAGCTGCATTATCGGTCACTACATAGTTGATCATACTTAATAACATCCTCGAGCCCAGACGAACACACAGACAGCAATTACAGGCATGTGCCACCGTCACCCAGATCATTCTGACTCGGAGCTGCCAACTCAGCACGCACTCGACGAGTGCCTGCCTACCACCTTTTCCCTCTCAAACACATTAGCTTGCCTCAATATGGGGCCAGAGTTTGTTTTGAAACTCTTAACAGGATCACTGAAAGAAAAGAGGAAAAATACCATAAATGATCCTCTGGACTGCTTCCAGAGTAGCGTGTTCTCCTGGCGATTGCTTTGGAAGCAAGCCAAAAATGGGAAATGTTCTTGCAAATGAGCACGCCACCAGGCTCAAGTACAAGTTATCATTTAATTCTTTTGTCAACATCAGTGCAGTTAGAAATTAAGAAGCCTGTTTAATAAACAGGTTACTTGAATTCCAGTCACCAAACATCAATTTCTTCTCTATCCATCCTTGTCATGCTCACTCAGCTCATATTCCCCACCCCCTTCCTAACATATACTGGGTTTTTTTTTTTTATATTCTCTCTCCCTTATTGAAAGTCAAATAAATTTAATATATTAATTACACCAGTGATAACTAGGTCTATAATCAAGAGCAAGTTAACTAAAAAAAGGAAAAAAATAAGTCACTCAGAAAAAAAAAATTCTAAAACCTCAACACAGATTTCTATGGGACACAGCACTTAATATTTTTAACAGACCTCTAATACAGTCTACCAAACGGTTTTGTCAGGGCAGTTTTTCACATTACAATTACTCCTAATGAGATCACCCTCTGCAGTGTTTAAGACTGCATCCCTTCCCAACAGAACAATGAAAGATTTGTGTGGAGCTACAAAGACCTCAGATCAACTCTACTCACTTCACCTTCTACTGAATTTCCTCATAAAAACTTGTCAAAAGCAGAACTGTGTTTTTTCATGTGGACAAACTATTAATAAAGAGACTCATTTACCTTTTTTTAGGATGTCCCAAATCCTCTACAGTTTTTGAAGTCCTCATCAAACTGAGGCACCTCAGACTCAGTGACTGCTGCCAACTTTGTTTTTGAGATTATGTAGGTTTGTCCTATTCATAGATTTGTGGGGTTTTTTCCACTATTTCACTTACAATATTTCTCACCAACAAATGTCTGCCTGTCTTGCAATAAACATATGGTGATGTATAACTCCTTGTGTTATCTTGTGATAAAAATGATAGACCTTGTATTAAATGTACATGAAAATACCTGTTTTCAAACAAACTGCAGATTCTCTTGTTCGTACCGAAAGCAAAGACAATAAAATATTCTTTCTCATGCTAAGCAGAAATGTCTTATGCCTGTAGCCCCAGTGATGGCAGTGCTAAGGGTAAGTATAATTCTAAGAACATGGTTAACTGAATTAGTCTTGAATCAGGAAGTACAACTCTGTATTCTCTGATCTGCTAGTATTTTTAAATAATCACAATGATCCAAGCCAAAAGTTTAGGGTTAGTTTTGTGCAAAAGAAAAAATTACAGAAAGGGTATCATACTTCATTCTGAAAATTTGATACTCTAATTGAAGTATGTCTTGCGTTTACAATTTTTACACACTTGACACAAATCTCTAGCTCAGTTTTGATTTTGTGTGTATTCTTCCCATATACCAACCACACCCCATTCTGTTTACTGCATCAATTTTAGCTTCCTTATAATTATGTCAGTAAAAGAACAGTTTACCTACTCATAACTGACATTATTGATACAATGTTCTGTGATAGGCATGACTTACTCAGCCTTACCAAAAGGAACATTAATCAGTTCACAATTTTAGTCCTGAACCTTTCTTTATACTTATGACTCCAACTTTTTTCGTTAAATTTAAAAGTACATTGTGCAACCACTGATTTTCAAAATCAGACAGACTGACTGATTTAGATTAACCAGCATGAACTTCACAGATTGAGGATCTGAAAACTTTAAATGCAGACTGATGATGCATTTCTCTTAAAAAAAAAGATTTAAAAAAAAAAAGAAAAACCTGGTAGAACATGACCTACAATTTACAGCAAGTTGTGTGTTTACTTACGTTCACACGTGTCTCCTTTCTGCTGGTATCCTGCCTTGCAGATACATTTTCCAATAGGCACTAACCATTCTCCCTCTGCGCTACAGTGCATCTTCGGCGAGTTCTCCGCCTCCTCCTCCGCGCTGCTGACACAAGTTCCTCGCACTTCAACTAAAGAGGAAAACTCTGAGCCAGTCACTGTGTCAGGAAAAATAGCTAAGTTCTCAATGATGGACCAGCACTTCTTGTAGTAGACTTTGACAGAGACCAAAGCAATGCAGGCCCCTACGTCCTGAAACGCAAGATAGAATCCTTTTTTGGACAAAGGTCCAATTTCTCTCACCTCTGTGTTAAGTTTCATTTTTCTCTCCCCAAGATCACCCTGGGTAAAACTTTCATCTGCTGCAATAGTGTCTATTTTTACATATTGGTTTTCTCGGATATTCCTGCCAGTGTCGTAGTCTGTTTCATAATAATACAAGTTAAAAGTTTCTTTACAAGTCCCCAGAACTCCAGGAAGACTGTTACAATCCCTCAGAGTGAATTTCAGTTCTACAAAAATCCTTTGTGCATTGCTTTTTGCAATCCAGTTAGTCCGAAGCCAGTTGTTTTGGTTTGATTCCATCACCTGGCATACCTGGTATGTTCGTATAGGAGTGTAGTTTTCATCCAGTCCACTAATTTCTTCCCACTAAAACGATAACAAACAGTAATAAACAAGAAGTATGTCACCAGATGTAACTGAGTATTTTAAAAAGCTTCACGTGACTCACGTTTCCCTTTTTTTTTAACAGTAAGTTGTTAAAATACTGTTAAGCACCTCAATTAAGAAAATATATATTAATGCTCTCTCTCCCTTCATGTCTTTCCCACATACAGCTTCTAAAAATCATTGTCATATCTTGGGCACAGTTGCAAAGGGGCAGCTTCAGAAAAGGTTGTTTAGCATACTAGGTTCTGATTTCACCCTGAGCTCACACATGTTCCTTTAATGTCACAATAGTTTTGAGTGAGCAAAGACCAAAAGGAGGGAGGCAGCTTCTCTTCCAAAGAAACCTAAAGTCAGTGAAGTCTTAGAAACTGAAATTGCTTAGCATTAGAGTACATAAAACTTGTGCATGTAAAGCTTCCAATGAAACACGCAGTTGTATAGAAAGCATGGGATCAGGTCCTGAAACTCATGAGTCAGATGATTCCCACCCTATGTGATCAAAATGGCATAGAGAGCAGGCAAGAGAAAATTGACAGAATTAAAAATCTGAAAGCAAGAAAACATTTTAGTTGTCTCCCTTTCTTTCAGTCTACATTCTGTTTTATTTACAAACTGAAAGGATAAGTAGCAGCACCTCACCTTTTTTCCAGTGGTTGCACCCATATTAGAAGGAGCAAACTTCATTTAGCTGGGAATTCAAATGAACCATGAGACTACATACAGAATTAAAAACAGGCCATATGACTGAAAGCTCTCTGGTTCAAAGCCTGAGTTTTGTTGATGCTCTCTCTTTAGGTTACCAACTGTGTAATGAGCTGGTAAGCCTTTAACAATCCCAGAGTCTTTAACAGCCTTTGGTAGCGTGGGAATTTGCACCCCTAGCAATGGCAAACCTTCCACTGAAATCAACCAGGCATATCTGCCCAGGTGTAACCAAAACCATCCTTGTCTCTCACCTTTTTTCACATTTCTTGTAACATTTCAGTGCCTGCAGAAACTGCAGCTGTAATAAATTAGAGGAAGGGGGTGAGCTATCGTCACCCCAGGATACAGGCAACCATGACTTCTCTGGATGGCACTCAGCCCTCTGGCCCTGTGTCAATAATGCACTTAAGCTCATGCTTAAGATCAGTGACTGTACTTATGAGCTTAATGGTAAGCACATGCTTAAGTGCTTTGTGGGACTCGTATAGTCGGCACCTCTGCAGGATAGAGCATCCACTGACATTCCTCACGCCGGCAACCAAGCATGGAAGGCATTGGTTTCCCAGATCAGGAGCCACACGGTGTACATTACTCTGCCTATTTGACAGCAAATGAGACCATTTTAATGTTGTTGTCTGTTTCAGGAAAAAACAGATGTGGCTGAATTGATGCTGGAAGTGATCACCACAAAATATATCACAGCTGCAGATGCTGAAATGCACAGAAGTTGTAAATATCAAAGCGCATTTCAAGGACCTACAGTTAATATAGATGAGATATATACGGTATTATATGCATATGGTATTAAAGATTGAAACAGATTATTAAATGCTTATGGAGTTAACTGAAGTGATTGCATATGGAACAGTATTAACCTCTGAACAAAAGAAAGTCTATCTTCATAACAGATTTATTAGAGCTGAATGACTAATTTTTTTTCACCTCTATAAGAGCTACAAAAAACAAGAAAAAAAGGGGCCATGGACTTAGAGGGTTTTGGCTATACCACAATAATAAAAAACATCTCCCCATTAAAAAATAAAAATCCCCATCAAGACGACAAAAAAGGCATAAAGCCTAAAATTTTGCCAGGTAATGCTATGTCCTTTGGAGTTTCTTTGACATGGTTTGGGGGGTTTTTTTGTTCTATGTTTTATCTCGTGTAAGCATTCTTCCCTTAAGACACCAAGCCAGATTCTGCAAGAAGATATTCAGTAAGACAATGCATTGCATCTTTGACATGAAAGTAACTCTCATGCACCACACAACAGAATCTGTCTCCTTGAGTTTTGGATTGCTCCACCAAAACAAATCACCATTCCACCTCCTCAAAAAAAAAAAAAAAAACCCAAAAAAACAAACAGAAACAAACAAAAAAAAGGAAAAAACCAAAATACATTTTACAAAATCAACCTATATTTCATAATGCAACACAAATTAATTTTCTCAGAGTGAAAATCCCACTACATGAGACTAGCTAGCATCAAAGAGATTGTTATATTACAGTCAAGGAAAATAATACAAAAAACTGAATTCACACAAGAAGTGCTACTTTTTGTGACCCCTAGCATTAAGTGCTGGAGCTAATTGTCCATGTTTTTCCAAAGTCAAAAAATTAGGGAAATGTAATTTATGATGCAATTATGTAATCAGAGTGCCTACAAGGAAAAAAAATATATCCGTACCTCAAGATTTTTTCACCTATGGCAGTTGAGGTCACCATTCATTGAAAGTCTTCTTATAGTGAACAATTTCACAGGAAGAAAACTCTACTTTTCTTTGTCCTACTGCAAAATACGGTGCTATACGTGCAAATCTGTTTGAACATGCCCTGTTCTATTGGTTTCAATTTATGGTATTTTAACTTCTTAGTTATCTTAACAGCATTAAATGTAGAATTTGCAGTTGAATGAGGCATTTAACGACTGTCTGACTGATATATTCTCTACTGTGATGATGCAGTAGTTTCTCTCAAAATTTTCTGTGTTCATTCCCATGGAGTCTTTATTGCATAGTAAATAATTCAGTAATTAAAATTAGAAAAATGTTTATTTTCAAAATTACATTATTAAAATGGTACTTTTGTATTAATTTACAGACAACTTTTCTGAACACTTTCACACATGCAAATCTAGCCATTAGTGTTGATTCACTTTTAATTTGTGATTGAAATTCACTTCTACCTCTGAAACTTGCTTTTCACTCTTTGTTGAATTGGACTCTACTTTCATCTTTCAGTATGCTGATGTGCAACATGTGTTGACACGTCTTTCATTATCTACAGGTTAGCTTAATGTAAATGCCACCAAGCTAATCTTTCGAACACCTCTGGTAAAGGCTTCAATCAGCGCAAAACACTAATGCTGAGGTTATTGGCCATCATACACGTCGAGCCCGCATTACATTCCCTCTGAAGTCCCTAGATTAGTTTCCAGTTTATGCTTGTATTGATACTACAATCTTGCTTTTAAAGAAGGACACTTCCACATTTTCATTCTGCTTATTTAAAGGATTTGTTACACTTTTATATCCCTACTTACACTTCACGCTCTTCTGGCTCCAGATTTCTTAATGAACTGAAGATTAAGGGACTGATCCCCCAAGTTCTTATTCGTGTAAGGCGTCACAATACATTCAGCAAGACTGTTCCCATGAGCAAGAACTGTCCATGTAATTTACGATTTGTCGGACTAAGTTCATGTAGGACTGAGTTAAGATAGGACAATTATATCTTTCTGAAAACATTCGTCCTCAAGGCTTGAGGAAGAAGAGGTTTTATAGCACTTAATTCAGGCTGAAAGCAGCATTTCCCAACTTTACATATATAATAAATAAGACAACAACACTGACGTTTCTAAACATCTCATTTTTTATAATGATGTAATTTACAATGGTACATTTCATAGAATGCCATGAGATTAATTTGTACGCAAGCTGGAGGTGGCCTTAACCACACAATTCCTGCCTAGTTCCAGATATCAAGCTTCTCAAGGCTTGAGGATGTTTCAAGTTTGGAATGCCATTTCAAACACATCTGCAATATAAATGTTTTTGTTTTAGAGCATTTCAATCTGTGCTATTCAATTACAAAGAAAACATTGTAAACAAATTTATGGTCACCCATTCTACAGAAAATGAAAAACATATTTTTAGAAAGTTTCCACACAGAAGCAGATCTGTTGTTTCTAAAGGAAGAAAAAAAAGTGATTTAAAATACTGTGTTATAAACATACAGTGTAACCCTTTGTACAGCACAAAGAAATACACTACAAAACATAAAGGTACCAAAAGTTTCCAAAGAGCCACTTGCTTTTAATTGGCTTGTACATTTCTACACTGTAACCTGAGGTTTCATTCTAAAAACGAAGAAGTCATAAACACTTGGTATGATTGCTGAGAGAAATATGAGGGGGAACTAGTTTAAAGCAGGTCTTTCAACTGCTTTGATAAACTAACTACTCTTCTTTCGGAACTTAAGTTTTGCCTGCAGTACTTACCCCATTGGGAGGAGAGGAAATCCATTCCAACTCTGTCTGTTGTGCTTTAGAGTCCAGCAATATTACTAAAAAAAAGGAAAAAAAATAAATTCCACAGCTTGTTAAACATAACAAGAGGGGATTTAAAGCTAAGGAACAAAATATTAATTTTAAAAAGTGATAGAATTAATATAATTTTTGTACAGATTAATATTTCTTCATATTATTAAAAAATTATCTGCAACCACAGCTAGAGACAACTAAATATTTATTTGTAAACAGACAAATTATTATGTACCATTCATGAATAAGCAGATATACATAAATCTTTACAATTTCATTGCTTAAAACAAAGTGAGGGGTTTTTAGTGCTCTGAAGTGCTATTAATCAGTCATTAAGATGCATGCTCCCTCCCTCTCCTTTTTCATAAGGACATTTGCCATATGCTGGTTATTACAATCAGCTTAAAGCACAGAGACATTTCAACACGTTTCCAAACTGATTTATACAGGACCGGTCTATACCTCGCCGAGAGTCACACTGCAAAAGTAATGATCTTTTTTGAGTGTCAAAGTGAAAAATACTTCCCTTTGGTGACAAAGCAGTAATTCTGCAAATAAATGACAACCAGGAATACAGAAAATAAAAAACTCTGCAATTACCTCACACCTCGCATACACAAAATCAGACTAATTCACTTTATGGTAATAGCTTCCTAAAATCTTCACGTCATGGTGACATTTATATACAGAAAGACATCAGCTCTAGCAGCACCACAATTATTTTCAGCTAAATGTAACCCTACCTCCGAAAGTGGTTAATCACAGCCTAATAAACCAACTCTTTAGTAGCATTCCTAATTTGAACCTATTCCACATATCTTTAGCTATAAAGCTATTTATAACATTTTACACAGCATTTCTGTACTGTCTAAGATATTTAGATGTGTGACTTAAGGCTGTAACTTGAAGGAACTTCTGTCAGGTCTATCAAAACAGTTTTAATTCTAGCTTTGGCCCTTTGTCCAAGGAGAATTTAAAACAAAATTTCAGTGTATTACTAAAAAGATGCCTAAAAAGTTAATCCATAGAGTAATACATGGAATGTTAGCTGAACGCAAAACGGTAGCTTCCAGGCCTGTATTTCAGTAATGAAGTGGAACTACTCATTAAGGAAGTTTGATAATCTCCCTCTAGAAAGATTACTTGCTTATGTCATTAAGGTTGGATTCAAGGGGCTTTACTTTGTAACACTTTCTATAGAAAAGCAGGTGGTGTATGCAGCGGCTTGTTAAACAAGAACATTTATAACAGTCCTGGAAAAAAAGGTACCACCAAAAATTTAACCGTTTCAGCACCAGCACACTTCGGCTGCAATTCATTACACTTTTTATTTGGCAGTAATTCTCCATCACGTAGCAACGGCTGAGCACATCAGAGAAAGAAAAGAAAACAAGCAAACAAAACAAACAAAAAGAAAACCCAACACAGAAACAAACTAACAAACAAAAAAAATAAACCAACACAGAAACGGCTGCTCGGCAAACACCCCTTGCTAAGAAATCGTGGCGTTCCTTCTGGCATCCAAAGTTACCGAGGAAGAGCTTTCCAAGCCAGCAGCTCCTGCCCTGCTCCCAGCACGGGGAGACCCGTGGCCGTCACGGCTCGTTCAGCAACGCTGGGAAGTGATGCGGGAGGACGGCGCCGCGCCCCGCGCACCCCGCCGGCAGCCGCAGGGGCTCCGCAGCCTCCCGCGCCGGGAGCGCGCCGGGGGCTCCATCGCC
>VXAX01003647.1:563234-601013 GCA_013399835.1 Leptocoma aspasia | reverse complement strand
AAGCATCTGGCAAGGGCAGGAAGGTCCCCTACTAAGCCACCAAACAGACTTCGTGGGCAAAAGCAATAAATAAGCTCAAACTTTTGTTTTCCGCATCACCTTACCTTCTTTTGCAGCCTGTGCCTCCCCCGTGTGTGCAAAGCGGAACAGCCAGACGGAGCACAAAATAATCCAAGAAGGGAGCCTACTTTGGAAAGCCATGGTGCAGGAGCGGGGTGATTTTATATTTCTAGCTCTCTATTCCTAGACACTGCCACTGCCGCCGCTTGGTGGGTGCTAGAGGACGGTGGAGAATTTNCCTGGGGGCGACTACCCGGGCAGTCCTCCGAGTGAGGGGACGTCCGTGCATCCCTCCCCCAGGGTTCATTGTGGTGTCCCCGTGTCGCAGCCGCCGGGGTAGCGGGAGAGAGGGGTCCCGGGCAGGGTCCGGCCTCAGCCCGAAGCCGAGCCGCTGCTGGTGGGTCCCTGCAGCCGTGGCCGGGCTGAGCGCGCACCTGGGTTGCTGTCACCGAAAAGGGAAACTTCGGCAGAAGCTGCGGGATGGCTCCCCGAGACAGCCCTGCCACAACAGCCAAGTTCCTCGGGGCTGGCATCACTTGGGATCCCTTCCCTCTGTTGCGTTCGTGTTTTCTGCCCCGCGTCTCCGGTTTGCCCCAAATATGAAGAACAGGTTAATGGCAATATAGATGTTATGTGGGGAGGAGAAGGAACGGCTGCTTCCCTCCTGCCCTCTCCGGGTGTAACCTGAAGCGCGCGTAATCCTCTAACAATGAGACAATTTAAATAGGAGGGGGAGGGAAAAAAAAAAAGTGAAACCCGAGGGAGAGAGAAACTTGCCAAATCTCTCTTGTCAGCGCTCATCCTTCGGACCGGGAGAGCTTTTGCCGGGGGATCCATCACGCCCCCACCCCTCCGCTTCCCTTTCTCCAAACCCACCCCTCGCTCCTTCTGAGTGAAACAGCTGGGGGACGGACACAAAAACTTACCGCTCCCCGAATGAGGCCGCGGAGCGGGGCACGGTGGCTCGGTGCGAGCGCTCCTCTCCCGGGCCGCGCAGCCCCCGTGGCGAGAGGCGGCGGCCCCGGCTGCGGTCCCCGATCCGCGCCCCCTGCTCGGCCCCTGCTCGGCTCCCGCCTCCTCCGCCTCTGACCCGCGCAACCTTCCCGGTCCCGATGCCGAACGGCATGGACCGGGTTTTGTACTGCTCCGCTAAAGGTGCATCGTCGTGTCCTTTCGAAGGATAGGTACTGCGATGTAAACAGAATAAGTGACTATCGTCTCGGAAGCAAGCGAAGGCAGGGAAGAGCGAGGGGTGTCATTGCAATTCGGTGGCAAGATTGTGCCAGAATCTGAAACACGCCTTGCGCAGATGCGGATCCTGATATAGAAAATGTTATGCCATAAATGGGAATTTAAACTGGGAGGAGGTTTGTTTACAGAACCTTTAGGTAGATAAGACAAAATTAGAATTACTACACTAATAATAACAATGTTACAATGCTCAGCATTGACGGATAAACAGCTACCATACTCCGGGCTTTGAGCACTTTCCCTGTGGGCTCCTTGTTACTCCCGAGAAGGGTGAAGAGAGAGGCTCCAAAATTCGCTGTATTTCTTTCACTTGCTGAATAATTAATATGGCTTAGAATATGACAGATTTTGTGTTTCATTCAGAATGCTCTGTTGATACTTTGGATCCCGTGATAAGTGTAGGCATAGTACAGGCTCTTGATTTTCTCATCCTCTGTCGTCTGTCATACCCATCCTCATGCATGTGTACTTAGAAAGGGGAGCTGTGCAGAACAGTGAGTAGGCTTATCTTCTTTTTAAAAGGTTTTAAATACATGCAGGGATTTTGTGCCTTCATAGCAAATTTTCACCGGTGAAGTTAGTTTTCCTGTTGCATGTATTGTAACAGTGATTAACAGAGATGTAGGAAGTCTTCAACCTAGTTAGTCCTCCACAGTTTACTAGCATGAAGTGCTAGCATTTACTATGTCACTAAGCTAAAAAGACAATTTTTACCCTAAAGAATGTACTAAAAAAAATTGTATTGAGGTTTTGAATGACTGTATTTATAAAAATGTAGAAACTTGCTAAATGGAAATATTTACAGGAGAAATGAGCTAACGAGTAGTCTTCCTGTCCTGCATATAGTATTAGGCCAGACACTTATTTTTATCATCACCTGCATTTATACAGATTATACTGTACTATTTTATATAATCCAATGCTGTATGTGTATGATATATGTATCGGATCATATACATATACAAGGATTCTCAAAGTCATGTAAATGTATTAGCCACACAAAGGATATGTGTGTACATGAGTGAGTGTATAAATAAATTAAATAAGATATTAAAAAAAAAAGGAGTGTATATTCTTCTTCCTGATCAACCCATTTTAAATGCCCTGTCTTCCTGATAATCGTGAATTACAGATAAAGATGACATATTGTATATACTGCTTTGTTAAAGCAGTCATGGGTGTACTCACTGTTACACCAAAATGTTCCATATACGTCCAGAGTGTTTATTAGTGTTAGGGGTGCTTTTTTGTGCTTCTCACACATTAAATCTTTGTGAAATTGATGAAGAATCTGAAATCTTTTTTTAGTGAATTTCATTTTTCCATTTCCTCTGTTTATTTGTAATGTATTTGTAGAGTTTTCTAATACTTCATTGTATTCTGTAGGATGCACATCCTGTACTGTATCTCGTCCAGGTGTGTTAGATCTTCTGCAAAGAAAAACAGAAAAGAGACATAATACAACTGAACAAAAATACTCAAGCTAAATGGACTACAACCCTCAGATTTTGCAACAAAATCTCTGAGAGAAGAAGGAAGAAAAAAGGTGGGAAAAAAAAGGGAACTGGGAATTTCATTCAATTCAATGTGTTACTATTCGGGTACCACCAAAAGAAATGGTTAATGGGAAAAGAACAATGTAATCCAAGATTGCCTCTTTATTCTGTTTTGTCCTTTTGTCCTTTTTCTCCTGACTCAAAGTCTGTAGGCCAGATTCTGTCTTTTATTTTTACTTGTTGTTAGAATGATTTTCTTGACATTACCAAGCTTCCCTGTGCTGGTACTCACTTCGTACAACCTGAGGTTCTCTATGCTGAATTGCAAAGTTCTAACCAGACTTTGGAGAAATACTTAAATAATTTCCTCCTCCTTAAAATTGACTAGCTCTATCTTCACAACTCAATCTGAAATTGTGGCACAATAAGTATAGGATGAATTCTAGGACTACACAAGCATATGTAAGGAAATGAGCATAAGTTTAAAGCTGTTACAAAGTTCTGTTTTCACACATTTTCTTCTTGCAGGATTCACCCATTCTTTCTTTCCGACTTTTGCAGAGATGAAGTGAAATTTCAATAGTTTCAAAAAGCTGTTGAAGGTTAGCCTCAGACACAATTTCTGTAAATCATGTTGAGTCTTGGTTCTGTCCACAGAACAATGATCCTTAAAACTGGTTTTGGGGAAAAAAAAAAAAAAACAAACCTTGAACTCTGTTTTACAGTAGCAAAAGAAGAAATTAGTTTTAAGTAATAAAAGAAGATCTTCTAAACCCTGAATTTTTGCTCTTAATCTAAGCAATCCCTAAGCAGTTTTTATCCATGCACAAGGTTTTCTATGAAATACATAGCACACATTTTTGTGCAATTTTTGTCAATTTTTTGTATACTTTTAAATATAAAATTCAGTGGCTTTGTGACACTTTACTTTTAAGTCATGTATGTATAATAAATCATTACATCAGACTTTGCATTTAGTTTTACTGGTGTAATGGCACTTACATTCCAAATCTGGACCAGAGATGATTTTTCCATACACTGTCAATTTCAGATAATCTGGTGGATTTATAAGTCAGAGTAGCTCTATTATAATAAAGAAGGCAATGTATTAAATAAATATTATTGGTTCATAAAGAAATTGTAGAATATCAGGACTGGCTTGTTTGAAAAGCATGCTCATATAAAAAGTTCTTTTTCTAGTTAAAAAGCCAGTTTGGTTTTGTGATTTTAAAAACTATTTTAGTTAACACTAATCAAAAATAGTGCCATAAAGCTTCACACTTTAAAGTCTTTACTTATATCAGAATGGTAATAAAAATTCACTGTCAAATTTTCTCTTGGGAGATTTAAAGTTGTACTGTGCTAAATAAATACATAGATCATGTTTTCCAAATCTGTGAATTTTCAATACACTTTGAGAAACACTGTACAGAAATAGAGGTAGGATGGTGTGTCATCTTGCCATTTAATGGAAATAAAATACATTCTATAGAACAGCACAAATTAAATTCACATTAAACATACAGGGAACAAAAAATGCCTTTGCCTTTCCCAAGGAACAAGAGCAGAGTTGTAGAGGGTCCAAAAGCATGCTGCATTTGGGTCCTGTGAGACTGCTTCCCCTGATAAACCTGAATTTGGAAACTGCTTTACTGAGGAACATACTGTCTCTTTGTTAATCATTCTGCAGAGTCTGCTAGTATATCCCATTGTTCTTCCCCTGGGAAGCTTAAGCAGGACAAGCCAGTGCCATCATCCTGTGATAGCATCTGGAGATACTCTGAAAGGACATACTTTGCCTTTCTCACCTATGAATTAAAGGAGTGTCTTTGTGTTCAGACGCAACAACAAGTATCCACACATATAAGCTCCTTGCTGACTTCAGTTCTTTGTAAGATTTAAAGCTTCAATTTCCCTAGGATGTTTGTCATACTAAAAATTGTGCACGGAAGAGCCTGACCATAAGGGCAGCTAATTCCTATTTTAGTTAATTGGTTGTAAGTGACAGATAAACTCTAGCAAGATGCTCCAGTGAGGTTAGTATCTTCCCATTCTTATTCAGCACAAGTGACATCTGATCACTTCCATCTGTGACAGTCCTAGATCCTTCTTTCAGCCCAGCTGAGGTGAAAAATCAGACCCAGTAGATTTCCTGTTTCCATATATTACCTCCTCTTACAGTCAGTCTCAATCTCTCAATTTCCTTCTGTGAAAGAGCATGAAAGCATTTCTTCTCTCAATCTCCCTTCTGTGTTAGGAGGTAGGAGGGGAAAGGATAAAAGAACAGATGCAATAACCCTTATTTAGTTCTGAAAGAGAAACTACAGATTGCAATGGCAGGAGTTCCAGTGCTTTCACCTCTAGATCCAGGAAGTGTAGTGATGTGGAGCATCACTACTGACAGGAAAGCTGCCAAAGTGTATGGGAGAAGGTGTTCCTTGAAGTAGAATAATTTAAGAATTGCATCTCTCAGAAACACAACCCTCTGCAGATTTTCCTCTTTGTCGTCTTTCATGTGTTCTCATACTCTGTCACTGCCACTTCTGTCCTGGTCTGTGGATTTACCTCTCCCCAAAACTGATCTCTCATTATCCACTGCAAATAAAACAGATTTCTGACAAGTAATACACATACTAATTTGTGGAAGCTTGTTTTGTCCTCAGACACTCGATGCTTGCCAAATACACTTAATCATACGACCCTGCATATTTTATCCCCTTTAAATATGAAAGTACACATGGTACTGTGTTTCATGGGTAAGTAATGCTTTATTCAGAATGCATTTCCTTTTGGCTCGAATTTGCCAACTGTAGTTTCAGGATGTGATTTCTTTAGTATTTGCCATAGTGTGACAAAGGTTAATAGAAGTACCTAACAAACTGTCTTTCTACAGTCAATCCTGGTTTGTCTAGAGTAATAATCTTCTAATACAAATGCAGGGATGATGCAAATCCTCTATAAAATTAAGCTACATGACTGTATCATGACAAAAAAAGGCTTTCTGTAGTAGACCCTAAAGGGCAAGCTAACCTCTGCCTGGATCAGTAAATATGACAAATATAAACCATAGTATTGCAATATTGCTTCTGGTTCCCTTCTGTCCTTCATGCAACCAGATTAGCTATCTCTATCCCCATGAAAACATGTACCACAAATGGATAATCTCACCCCATGCACCACGGAATAGTTTGTTGGGTGTTTTTTCCTTTTAATTAATATAATTTCACATGCATTTGCAAGCAAATTCTTAGTTGTTTCCCATCTAAATCTCAGTTCAGATAATGTTTTCCTCATGTAAGTGGTTCCATTGATCTAGATGAGAGCTAGGTGATACTCCAGCTGAATGAGAGTGGCACTCTTAACACTAAGTATCTTTTATGCTCTTTCAGGTGAAAAGCACTTCTTTTCAATAAATACTTTATTTGTCCTTTTTGCAATTTTTTTTTGAGAAGGTGACTTGAACTGTAGTGATAAAAAGAGCTAAATGGTGCAGTGAGGTGTAGTTTCCTACACATAAATTTTTTGTGTATTCCTCCTTTCTCATGAATAATATGGCAGCTGTCTACAGTAATTCATCTGTTATTGTGTTGCTCAGTTGCTTAGAGTTAGGGTTTCTAGTCCAATGCATAACCTTTCTTAATTCTGGCTACCCTGAATAATCTTTTGCTACGTTGTTGTCTACAACAAATAGGTAACAAATATATTTTCTACTGTAGTACATATCTTGGAGCATCCTATAATTTGCTTGGGTTTATGATTAAATTAACCTTTTATTTCCTAATACACTTTGTTTTCTATCTCATAGCTAGACTGCAATTTTAGACAAGTGTCTACCTTGCACTCTAATTATTTTGGTCTTAACAGTCTTCTTTGGGAAGCCTAAAAAGACTATCTTGTATGAATTTCTTTGAAACTTTATTTTTTCGATTCTAATAGTACAATTCAAAACATTAAAGTCATCTGTGATACATGAATTAATATCTTCTATTGTGATACATAAATTAGCATGTTCTATTTCTCTTCACTTTTAAAGTTTTTTCTTTATTCCATTTTCAAATATACCAAATATTCAAATAATCTTACAGGAAAGGAAATGAATAAACGTATCTGGCAGATTGAGCCTTAAAACCAAAGAATTCAGATTTATGCTGTCTGTGAAGTAATATGATTTTGTATTTCTTTCACTTATTTCATTTGCACACTATCAGAAAAATTTCTATAACTGCTGTATTACTGTAGTAAGCCCCACAGTAAGAAATCCACTTACCTAAGTAAACTTCCAGTATTAAAAAAAAAAAAAAAAAAGGTAGTCTACCAGACCCAGGGCATCTGCCAAGGATATTTTAGAAGAAATTTACCTCCTGAATTCTAGGAGAAAAGATCTACACTTCTTTTCCTTCTTCATTGTTAACATATATCTTCCTAATCATCCCATATGGGTAGTGGGAGTTTGTTTTTCCCCTAAGTGGTCACAAGCTTGTCAATGAATGTTGCTACACAACAAACAAACAAACAAACAGAAATACCAAAACAAAACCACCCAAAAATTTGCCATTGTGTGCCTCTTAAAATTTACAGTCAAAGGACATGGCAGGCTGAAAGAGAATTAAGTCACCTTCTAATTTGGTAAGCTGAAAATGCCCTCATTGTATTCCAAAATGCTCTGAGGTAAAATCACGTAAAATGTAAAATTATGGCACACTTCTAAAGCTAGCTGGTGCACTGCAGGACCAGTTTCAGCCTTTGCTTCTGGAGCCCTGTCCCAAACCACTCTTCCTTCCCCCAACCTGGCCTTAGCTTTGCCCCTCGCTGTGATTTGCAAGTCAGTGCTCTGAAGGTTTTCTTGTGGCATGCCTGTGCAAAGGCTTTCCTCTCACACAGGGAGGCTTTACTGCTATTCCAGCCTCTTTGTCCTGCCATATAATGTGCCTTGCATATAACCAGCTGTAGCATAATTAAGCTAGATTTTAGGTGCTTAATCAAGCTCAGCAAAATACCCTAGTTTGTCACATTCCTTCCTGCTGAAATCAGAGCATAGCTTTAAGTCTGCACTGCCTCTACTGTACCTGTTAGTAACTGCTGGCAGCTGGCAAGAGCTTCATCTGAATTTGGATTCACTAGGAGATTATTTAAGATACTTTTCTTTCAAAACAAGTATTGTACCGTATCTGTTCACACTGAGACTTTTCAGTACATTTATTTGTCAAATATGCATATGTATGTGTCTACATACATAATTTCCTCATAAATTCAGTAGTCTTAGATAAATGGAATGTAGAGATAATACAGCTTCATGCACGAAGCACTGTTTACAGAAGGCCAGTCTCTTATCTCCTGTGAATTGACATAATTGCAACAACATTATGCTAGTTGGGGCTTTTTGGCAAGAATTCATGACAGTTACATAATTCATCACAGCCTATTCTAACCTACTGAAATCTATGCATATTTTTAGGCATAGCTTGTACATTCTCACTGATTTTTGCTCTGAATTCCCTTTTGATATGCCCTCAGGTTCCGCCTGGGTATGCTCCTGCCACTGTGTCACTTTGAGAGTCACTGTTGCAATTCTTCCACCTATACAATTCTCATAGAAGTCAGTGCAGTGTTTAGATGCACATATGTAATAGGGCTGGATGTTGGTCAAAACACAGTAGGTCCTAAGCAATCTTAACAGTCCTCCACACACGCTTCCAATTACCAAGTGTTGTGAGCCTGAGCCTTACCTGATGTGAGCCCCTGGAGTCAGTGCCTGGTTAGCCCCTGGTTTTTATGCACCTGCTAAGATTTCTACCTGCTAAGATATCTATCTTATGATGAGTTACACCACGTAAAGCTTTCAAAAGTTGTTTACTTGGATATTAAAAAAAGAATTATCAAGTATCTGGATAATGTTAGATTTTAAAAGGAACAAAATTTCTGCATTCTTTTGTGAGGATTGAGAGGTCTTTCTCCACCTCTTCCCCCGTTAGCTTTCCACCTGGTTTTTCTAGGAGGCTGGGATCTGTTCCTGAGGAAGTTTGACTTACAGCTGGGACAGTAATCTATGGTCAGATAGGAGATGTTTGAACTGCCTTCTTCTGCACATCCTCACTGAGCTATGCCAGTCGTCAGGAAGTATCCTCTCTCACCCAGGGCACGGCAGATCTACGTGACTGCTCTCTCAGTGTTTTGGTTCTGTTTCAAGACTGTGCTGGAGGAACGAGAGGAGTGAGGGAAGATGAAGTGTACAGCTTGCCTCCTCCTCTGCCCAGCTGAACTTGGGAGTGGGGCAGGCCAGGGAAGCAGAGTAGCAGGAGTAAAGACACAAAAAGGGGAGGCTGCTGTGCTCTGCAGGGGATGTGCTGGGTTATCACAGTGGGTAATGCTGTAGTCACAAAACAGTAACAGTTTTGTTGCTGTTTGGTGCAATTACTGATGATGCCATCGGGTATGCTGCATTATCTCTGCTTTACTGTTTTTTCTCACCTTTGATTTTGGTGGTAGAATTCTCAGAAAGGTGCAGCTTTGATTTCAAAAGGTTTCTGTGTGTATCCAAATGGTGAAAAGCCAGAAGAGTTGGTAAGGAGGCTAAAATAACAAGATTGTTTTAAAACTACATTTGCTTATGTTTTTTGTTGTTACATCTCTCTTGCATGCAGATTATGTGTGATAACCCCACTTCACTGACAGTTCACTTAATCAGACTGCTTCTATAACTGCTTCTTTTTACCTGCAACTGCATATTGTTGTCCAAAGGAATTCCACATACTTCTGACCAGTGAGGAGACAGCTTTGCTTGGCTACATTTTGTTTTGCTATATGGAAAGAATTTAGCTAGTTCACATCAAAGTTACATTAACTTCAGTAAGATTGGTGTGTGAGCTGATATAAAACTCTGGAACCTGGCTTTCAATGGACGTCTTAACACAGCTCAGAAAAGCAGATCCCAGCATAGTATAGCTCACAGAATCGCTACAAAGGAAATAAATGAATGAAAACTGCATGATTAAATGCTTTCATCTGGAAATTTTGGTGCAATATTCAGAAACTCTACAAATTCTTCTAATTCATCATACTCTTTGTTTATTACTAATAAATTATTGTGCTGATGGAAGGAATTCATTACCCTTTCTACACACTTCACTAGTTGCAGGTCATTTATTAATCTGTGTTATCTGGTAAGACTAAAACCAGCTGTAATTACATTGTTAAACATTGATTAATAAGCAGCCCACATCACTAATACATGCAAGAAGCAAGATAAAAAATCTTTTTAGATTTAGAGTAAAATTTGAACATTCCTTTGGGAATAAGGAAATCTGAATCTTCATAAATATTAATTTTTGTAAAATTCCATTTGCTTGCACAGCTGTATTTTTGAACACCTTTTGGAAACAGATTAACAAGCAAATTCAATTACACTAGAGTAAACGAACTGCATTCACAAAGTGGTATTAATGCACTAAATGAAACATTTAGAATGAAACATTTTTTTTAAATAGTCTTCAGCTAACCATACCTTTTTTTTTTCATTCTTAATTTAATCAGATCATTAGGCATACATTTGTTTTTAATCCATTTGTATTTCACAGATTTTAAAACAATATTGCAATTAGAATTACATTATCAAAAACACTGCAAATTCCTAGACCTTGCTTTTGTAGGTTTTCAATAAAATCAGTTTGATTGAAGTGACACGGATGAAATTATTACTTGTCAGAAGCTTGGATTATCATTAAGGGTAAATAAGCAGAATGTCTCTGGCACTTGACAAAATTGGGGAACTGATTTTTATGGTATAGCTTTATAGAGAATAAATCTGATGGAAAGAAGATGCTTTTAGAGAAGATGTTTTAAGACTATCCTCAATTAATCATAAATGACAAATCTCATTATAGCAGCACTATTGTTAAGGGTCTGTCAGTATTTCCATTACAAACCTGTATTTCAAAGATTTATAAATGGGCTACAGAAATTAACTCTGGGATGAAATTTGCTGTTCACACTGTTCACTATAGGACTATACTTTCCTCACAAAACTTTAAGAAAATCTGTTTTACCTTTCTCAGTTGGTCAGCTTCAAAAGAAACAAATGAGAAGTTCTGTTGATGACTTTTTTGTTTGTATAATTTTTAAAAAGGACACAATTTAATAGATCAGGAGAACTATGATTCTGTAACATAAAGGATTGAACTTTTTTTCCTTTCTGTCCCTGAAAGGATGACCCATTTTAGTGTGAGTTCAGCTTGTAATAGGGCTGCAGTAGGACTGCTGAGATCTTTACTCAGTCTTCTAACCTTTTTAGGTTATGTCTTTCAATTTCATTACTAATCAGGGATTTGAGACCTGTTTTCCAGCTCATCCAAACTTGTGCTAGTCCAGAACATGTTTGACCACTGGGATCTCACAGGACTTTGAAGCAGAGCCATCTATTTCTGCAGAACTGATTTTCTAGGGTGCAAAAATAAGTACTGCTAGAAACTCCAACCAGTGTAAAAGTCAGTAGTGCTGTGGTTCTTCAGTATTATGACTCAGGAAGGTAGATGTCCTGTCAGGCTTTTGAAGCCTCTGAGAGAGATGGGGAGAATTCCTTAAGGGCATTTTGAAGAGGACTAGAACCATGTTTTGAGATCTCTAAGTACATTCTCTGTACTCAAGGATGTTAGAGGTGATGCAGTCGTTCTCTCGTATTGTTCTGTACTTGGGAGACAGGACTGCCCACATACGTATTTCCAGAAAGGTGCGAAGTGCCCCATTCGTAGAAACATTCAATTCCATGTTGGATAAGGCCCTGAGCAGCCTGGCTTGGTTAAAGATGTTTCTGCTTATAGCAAGAGGTTGGACTAGATGACCTTTAAATGTCCCTTCCAACCCAAACTCTTGGAGGATTGTATGATTTTGAGACGATGATAAGGACATCCTGTTTCTGGCATCTGGCTATGGGTTTTTTACCTACTTTGGCCAAATCTGTCTTGGTAAGCCATGTCTGTGCATGTTGTCTCACACTGGTGGCCTGGTAGAGGAGTTTCTGTATTCCACTTCTCAAGTGTTTAAGCCACCAAATCAGTTACCGATTTCCGGGCTCCCCATGGAGAATTTCATCTGCCCATGCCCAGGAATCATTTAGGAAAGTACTAGCTGATCTGGCCACGTTCTGCTCTAACAGCACAATAGTTGATGTTTGGCAACGTTCCACACTGTTCTTTATTTACTAGTGCAGATAGAGATTTTGAGGTTATTCAAACTGACAAGACAGCTAGAGGTTGGTTTGGACACAACTGAAATATGTAATCAGGGTGAAGTTTGCCAGTTCCAAATGGGGGAATCCAGCTGGAGAGGGCCAGGCCTTCAAGCTGACCAAGACTGTGTTACCTCTAGAGCTAGTAGCCTTGAATGACCAGTGCATAGATGTATGCTGATACCTGCACATCGTATCTAAAAAATTCCTGGTTTATAAGGGGCCATAGGCTGTGTTCCTGAAGAGACAGAGTATTTGGCTGGCTGTCCTGGATGTGTTATTTTGTAAAAGAAAAAGAAGGTACCCTTTTATCCACTATTGCTGAAAAATTATTTTCTTAGTAGTAGCCTTGGAATAGGCACACAGTAAAGATCACAGCCTGCTACCTGGCAAATCAACCTGCAAATGAACCTACCAATTACCACAAGTGAACCCTGCAGTGACTGAGCAAGAGGCTGGCATCTGTGATCTATGTGTACAACCAGACAGCAAGTGTCTCCATTAACCACATCTCTCACTTCATCTTAGACGGCAAACTTGAGTGGTTGAGGAGAGATAGTACCCTAGAGCCAAAACTCAAGCTGAATTACCAAGAAACTAGATTTGAATACGTAGATTGAAAAAGAAAACAAAGTGCATGGAAGGAAGATATTCAATACACAATGGCAAGTTAATTGATGACATAGTAGTAGTGTTGAAAATAACAAACCTGTTGTTTGCATAGAAGACAGGATTTATGAAGAACAAAATGCATGATCTTGTGTTTTACTTTATTTAGAAAACAGCAGTTGTGATAGTTAAAATCTAGGCTGATATCTTGATTAATTTAGCCAGTTGATGCTTAAGGTATTGTGGCAAAAAAAAAAAACCTTTATATTTTATTCAGGAATAAGTTACTTAATATTTCAGATGGCAAGTAATTATGTTGTGTCACTTTTTACCCATTTGCTGTTTGTCTTTATACAATGTTGGCCATGCTGAGGACAGTAGAAGCTTCCCAAAATATGATATCATCTTCTAAGAATATAATAACAAATTCGAAAAGGGGTGAAACCAAAGTAAATGGTAATAAAGAGAAGTGGGTCGAATGAACAGACAAATAAGTATTTAATGAAATTTTCTTTTAAAAATATTGTCTTTTCCAGGTATTTAAACAGTGGTATTTTATTAAAAAACAAACTTACTGAACATCTGTAAAAGTTAAAATATGGTACAGGCCTCTGTGCAGTATACAATGTGTCTCTTCTGAATTTTGGTATGGTATAATCAGAACTAATGTGGCCAAGCAATAAATTTTCATAGACATTCATAGGTAAGTGTAACTTGTGATTGCTGATGATTCTTGAGACTGAAAGATGTGATGTGTGAAAAATATAAAGGTTATTTGTGCAGATAATTACTGTTTAAAAATGTTCTATATCTTTTAACACATGTAAGTATTTCTAAAAAGAGGATTATTTCCCTTTATTCCATTATATCTGTGTCTGTTATGGACTAGAATCTCCATTGTAGAATTTAAAAAAACCAGCCACTTACTGACGATAGAAATAACTTCATAACATGGGTGAGGATCAAACACATCACTTCTGGCCTAAAAATTATTGATATATCCAAACTTTAACAAAAGCATTCAGTGATTCTTTACTCAAAACATATCTAAATGTTTGTGGACTATTGTTAACCAATAGCCCAATCAACAAAAAAATGAAGAGGAGTTACTGAGCAATGTTCATTCTAAGCATTGCATCTGCTTAATGACTCACATGCAAATGTTATCAAAAAAGTCCTTTAGCTCGCTCTTTCACTGCAGAGTTCATTTGAATATGCTGCATTTGAATTATTCTTTTTTGATTATCTTAGCTTGGCTGGAGGTGTATGTTACACAGTGGTAGCATGTGAGTGGTCAGGGCTGGCCCAGTGCTTGGTGTACACAACAGGAAGTCTTTGGGGTCAGAAGCATAAGCACAAACAAAATATTGATGGAGAAATTCCTTCTTTCTTATAGACATACAGAAGAAATTACAAGACCCTGGAGACTGAGCAGAGAACCACATCTGACTGTGTTGCCCCTAGCCTGCTTGTATGAGTAGCTGCGAGTTGTGTTTGTTTAAATCTTTACCTGTATTATTTCTCATGCTCACTGCCTAAAACTGAAAGCCTCCATGTATGCATGTTAAAGGATTTCTTGCTATGAATAGGACTGAAGTTAAGAGAAGAACTTGAATGGAAAGAGCCCCATAGGATACCTTGGGATGATCGGAAAGCATAAAGATATCAATTTATGAGGATGTGCGGTGTCAGCTGATTTTCATCCACAACCAGCAGACGGTGCGTGACTTGCCACTCTTCTCCCATATGCCTTCTGTGGGTACAGTGTACAGGCAGGCTGAAGGCAGATCAGTGAAGAGAGAAGCTCTGGTGTGCCTTTGAGGAAAATACAGAAGATTCTCCAGTTGCGCCTTCTGTTGCACATTTTGAGCAAGTACATTGAAATCGCCACAGCTTTTAGGTGAATTTCACCAGCCAAGTGATGTACCTGGAAATGTTATCATATAAATTCTGCCTGTTTGGCTGTCTCACACTGTCTGTTTCTTTCTACTAAAATTATAGCCTGTCCTCTGTAACAGATCATGAGACCTAAGCACAAACATGTTTTTGGCATCTTATGGTGGTATATTTGTAGGCAACCTGCTAGTCTGCAGGATTTTCTGTGTCCTAAGGCACTTGACTGATAGTTGTGCATAAAAATGAAGCTGTAGATTGTGCTGAAAAATCTGTATTTTTTGTTTTCCTGTAGGAAATCCCAAAGGAAAAATGAAAGTATTTTTCTATTTGAAGGTTTTTGGTGGTGGTGAAATTTTATTTTTTTTCAAAGAGAAGTTAGAAAAATTAAATCAGATTTTTCTTTTCAGGCAAATAGCTTAGGTAGAAACTGTTTATCGGCTTATTCATTAATTTTAATAAAGAAGGTTTGTTTAAAAAAATCCCCCTAACCAACTGTAATTATACATTGAGCATTATTATGAGGAATATACTGTAAAAACCTGCTAAATAGCTGTAAAGGTGATTTAAAAGGTGGGACAACATCATGAAATATAAGTGTAGCTTTTAGATGTGGCAGAAAGCAAAGAAAAGCTATATCCACACAAATAAATAAAAGAAGCCATGTTCTGCTCTTTACTCCTGTTTGCATCTCTTCCCTCCTAAAGGAGGTACTGCTCCCGCAACCAGTCCTGCTGCCTTGTCCCCTGAACTAGTGCTGGCCACTCCAGACAGTTCCATCTCTGAGCCTCTGCTTGCAGTTGCAAATGTGGATGGGATAAACTACAGATGGTCACAGGTCCCTGTTTAGAGCTATGCACTGCTTCTGCTTAGTTTCTTAGTGAAAATGTAACAAAGAGAGTAGTTTTCTGCAAAAATTTTGGCAGCAGTTTGGTTTACCTGCTGGACTTGATCCTCAGGGACTACAGAGATTTTGTCGTGTGTGAGAGCCTCACCACAGATGAGCAGAGCACAAGGAAAAGCTTTTGGACTGAAATAAGAGTGGCCTGTTTTAGATGATAATTTTTAATAGAATGTGAATCACCACCATGGCATCAAGAATATAGCGAAAATGCATGAGAAAATTCTGTCAATAGAATGCTATTTCCATGGTATATTTTGTATGAATACAAATTGCATTTGCTGTAATAAGTTACAAATGTAATTTATTACAAGTTAAAATCAGGACTGAGACAGTCATTAAAAATGTATAATATACAAAATTTTGTTTCTCCTGATGAATGTGAAGTTTCTGAGCTCAACTCGCCTCATTAGTATGTGACAGTGCCAGAAGATACTTTGATCCAGAAGGCTAGATATACATGCTGTATGCCATAAACACATTTTAGTTTTAATAACAATCCAAGAGGTTCAGCATATTGCTTAATAAAAGATCAATGCAGTAATATGATTAACCACTCTGTATTGCATTCTTTCCACTTGTGAGAAAAGATAGTTCAGGAGCTGCAATGCAGTGAATAGCAAAATGACTAATTGACAGCCAAGATGAAGGTTTTCCTAAGGGTTTTTCTTCCTCCCCTCCCTCAAGGCTTTCTTTGTTGTTAGAATGCTGTTAACTCTTTTGTTTAGGGTCTCTTACCTTTAAACAGGCTTGTGGAAGAGCTTTTCATATTTTTTTAGCAGTAGATTTACTTGCTGAGTAAATATAGCTGATGAAAGAAAAGCTGGTGATCCATAAAAGACCAGGCTGCAGGGATCCTCATTAATCTTCCAATAGTTTTTGCTGTCATTCCTCTTTAAAGTTCCTCCTTGCCTTGTAAAGTGTTTGTGGAAAACGTAGGAGCACTTTTGCCTTCCACTAAGCAGTGATATTCAGCCAGATCCCGACAAAAGCTCTCTCTCCCTTTCAACTAATTTTAACTTCAACTGTGTCATTGGGCAGGGTTCTCAGCTGTGAAAGGGGAAACATTGTTTAACTGAGTTTTACAAAAGGAAGACAAAGAAAAAGCCAATTTTCTTGTTATCTGATGACGGTAATGTGACTACATCACTAAATGCATGAGATAAGTAGGATGCAATGATAAAATAAATTTAAAAAATAGAATATATTCAAATTTAAAGAAGAGACTGTCCTTTGGAAATCTTGACTTCGCTCACAGAGATAATGAAGCATATGGCATGAAATTGAGAAAGTTAATGTAATTAGCTGTGATGGATTATGGTAAAATCATGAGAATATTATGATGGAGGCCCGCAGTTTAGAAGCTGTTTCAAATTTGGGATTGCTGAGCTGATAGTCTCTCAGCAGGGCTCAAAGCATGGTCTGTTCTCCCAAGGATTGTTAAACTGGCTCATGTTCAGATTACCTCTCCTATCCTGTCCAGCATTTTAGTTCATCCATCAGATATGCTACCAGTAAGTCTTCAGCCTAAGGAGTCAGTGATTCATGG
The DNA here is from genome assembly GCA_013399835.1 of Leptocoma aspasia. Taxonomy (NCBI): domain Eukaryota; kingdom Metazoa; phylum Chordata; class Aves; order Passeriformes; family Nectariniidae; genus Leptocoma; species Leptocoma aspasia. The sequence goes on along the minus strand of VXAX01003647.1, from coordinate 584,034 downwards.
TTTGAGGTGGAAGGGACCTCATCTAGTTACAACCCTCTTCCCAAGGACAGGGGAACGTTCCATTGGACCATTTTGCACAAAGCTCCTTCCAGCCTGGCCTGGAACACTTCCAATGATGGGGCATCTGCAACTTCCCTGGGAAACCTGTTCAAGTGTCCCATCACAGTAAAGAATTACTTCAGATATCTAATCTAAATCTACCCTCCTTCAGTTTAAAGCCATTCCATCCTTGCCCCATCACTATTTAAAAGACATTACTTAAAAAGTGTCTCTTCATCTTGCTTGTAGGTCCCCTTTACTTACTGGAAGGCTGCTATGAGGTCTCTCTGGAGTCTTTTCTCCATGCTTAATAATGCCAAACCAGCTCTTTCCCTTGGTCTTCATAGGAGAAAGAGGTGCTTCAGCCCTCTGATCATCTTTGTGGCCTACCTCTGGACTCACTCCAGCAGGTCCATGTCCTTCTTGGACATGGTGGATCCCAGAGCTGGTCACAGCACTGTGGGTGGATTCTCACAAGAGCAGCACAGAGGGGCGGGATCGCCTTGCTCACCCTGCTGGCCACGCTTCTTTTGATGCAGCCCATGATACAATTGGCTTTCTGGGCTGTAAAATGCAGATTGCTGGGTCATGTCCATCCTCTCATCCACCAGCACCCCTAGTCCTACTCAGCAGGACTGTCCTCAGAAGAAGTCGTATAGAATAATTCAACCTCTTTCATGGACAAGAGAAAAGGGAATCAAATGGTTTAAAAGGTTCTTTGGTTCAAATTTAAGAAAAAATACAAACCACCAAAATTCTACTGGTTTGCATCAGACGAAGGGGAAATAATTTTTGCTCAAGGTAAGGGAAGAGAGATACAATCTTAGATAGTATCCCCACACTTTCACTAGGACAGTGCAAAGGCTTTAAGACAGAACATATTTTTGGTCCTCTTTTGGCTGTATTTGGCACACTTATTTTCAGAGCTGTGTGAAAGTATTTTAGTGGATCAATTTTTCTGACAAAATGTAAAGCCTTAGGGAACTGGAAAATATTTGATCTTGGATTAAGTTTAATAAATATTTTTTGGTGAAGAAAAAAAAAATTAAAAAAAAAAAAAAAGAGAATAAGAAACACTGTATTATTCTGGTTCAGCATCCCTGACAATCTTTTCTTTTGACGTGAGCATCAACTGAGAAAATCAAGAAAGTTCCCCTACAGTAGAAGTGGGGATACTTGCTTCTGGTAACTCTACTCTTGAAGCCTTCCTTCTCTGGGACCCAAATTTGTGACTTATTTTCTTTTTGAATTGAAACAGAAACACAATTTTGTGAATATTGGCAGTCAATTGCTCTTTCTCCAATCTCCCACATTACAGCTTTTCTGGTTTTTATGTAGTGCTGAGATTATCATCAAGGTACAATCTAAAATTTAAGAGGCAGTTTTATCTGGCTTAGATTTATACCACTAAATGATAGTAATTTTGTTTAAACCATCTTCTAGAATCCTTCTATAGTTAATGTCAGGTCAACAAAACAGTCTTAAGACCTATCTAAGGATTAGTTTGAGCTCTGAATCTTTCTCTGTTCATGGTAAAAGGAATTAAGATTATTACCTAAAACTTTGTGTCTTTATGGAAGTGGCCAAAGTTGGGTGATATGTGTCCCTGGCGGGGCATCTGCTCTTCTAGCAAGTCCCAGACTTACTTTCATTTTTATTCTGTGACCTAGTGAATAGTTATTTATTTATACAATTGGCAATAATTTTTAAAAAGCCATGGAAAACACAGCTCTAAATGAAGAACTTACATTCTTCTAGGAGAATGAAGATGTTAAGAAGAAAAGACTACCAAATACCTTGAAGGAAATATTTGTTCTTCTAGAAAAAACTAAGTGTTAATTTGTCTCTGAAATTTGATTTTACTTTCATTGAATTACCTGTACAAGCTATCTATCATTATCCTCAATGCTATAAAATGAGATTATATAATAAACACACCAAGATAGTAATGTGTTCAAGAGATGCTTAATAGATTTTTCTGTCTTTGGTAACATAAAATAATGATGGTCTTTTATTTTATTTGGCCTCAAAGTGATATGGAAGCTAAAATTTCTCCTACAGAAAAGAAGTCAGATCAGTTAGATGGAGCAAATATTTGGGGTTTTACAAGCAAGCCCTCAACAGCTACAGAAATGGCTCTGTGGCTTATTCAGTGTATAGGTCAGCCTTAGACAGATGGCTAGTCCCTGAGAAAGGCTTCTACAGTGAGTTACAGGACTGCCTGGGGCAAGCTCTCTTCATGGAAATGAGCTCACCTCTTCTTCCATTCCCAGATTCCTAATTTTTGGAAACACCTGTTCCTTAACCTGGGGCTTCTTAGCTCAAGAGAGTTACTTCAGCTCGTTCCTTTGTAGCCTTGGCTTTGTATATATACCTTTGCCTGCTGGGTAGGGATGGAGGGACCTTTCCATCAGGGAAGAAGGCATTCACTCTCTGTGGTGAGGTTTGGGGCTGTTTGTGAAGAACAAAACACACAGGCCCTGATTGTAATTGAAACTTGTTCCCACTGCCAGCAGAATAAACAAGACCAGGTGCATTAACTCTTATTGCAACAATCATCAGTAGTGTGGTGCAGGACCTCCATGGTAAGGCAATTATGATCGTAAGTGAAAATCTGTGCCTTGAAGACCTGCAATCTATAGACTGGAACCAAGGAATGGCAAATAATACCCACTGGTAAAACTTTAAAGGAATGGATGGGCTCAGAAAATCAGGAATGTTAACATAATTCCAGTCTCTAGTGAGCAGGTAATGTTTAGGAAAGACCTAAAACAGTCTTGACTCACATTTTAAGAATCATCAGCTCAATAAGGCCATTTTATCTTCTGGCTCTCTGAGACAGAAAATAATGCAAAACAAAACCAAAACATTCAAATAATGAAAAGTAACCCAGCCCCACGCAGAACAAAAGAAGAATATAATGGCCTTTTTCACTGTTTAGTTCCAAGGTATAATGAAGAGGACCTAGAGGAAATTCAGGCTGAGTGTTATATTCTGTGAACAGGACCAGTCCACTCTAGAGGAAGCTACCTTTGAGCTGGGTGGACATGGGGCACCTTATGTTGAGATAATCAGTGTGCTAAGTCCATTTTCCTGTTTTAAAAATACACAAGTGAAAAAAGAAATGGGAGAGTAAAATCTGGGTGAAATAGATCTTCTAGAGGTTTTCAGGAGAACCAGTCAGTTCTAATATCACAGTTTCTGTTCCGTGCTCTCACTAGATACTCTGGGATGTTGTGTGGCTGATCTGACCAGGTCCATCTCCTTCTCCTGCACTTGCTGAGGTAGGCTGAAACATCTGAGCTGTCCTGCTCTTGCTGCCATTTGAATTGCTCTCAGGATTGAAAAACAGAAAGGAAGAGAGCAAGAAAATGAGTGACAGCAACAAGAATCTGAGGAAAACACGGAAATGTGCTGAAGGAATGAAAGAGGATAAAGATATCTTTTTCTGTGTTTGTAACTCTGTGGACTAGTGATCAGGTGTCCTTTGTGGGTGCATCCTGCTGATCATGAGTGCTTAATGGAAGTGTTTTGATGACAGTGGCGATAATAATAACAGAAACAACATCTTTTAATTTTTTTTTCTTTTTTCCTCAGACTCACTACTGAGGTCACTTGAGAGGAAAATATTTTCTTTTAAAGCTTTGAGAAGTAAAGCTACAGATGGAATATAATATCCAAGACTATTTCAGTCAAAATTTAGCTCCTTTTCTGTAATATTGATTTTGGTTCATTGTTTTTTTTCAGTCTAGCCCAATCTTCATATAGATGTTGAGCTTTATTAAGATTCTTGTCACGTGAATAAGTTATTTTTTCCCATTTTCATACCGCTTTCCTCAAACAGTGGGTGTATTGTTTTATGAATTTTTGACTACTTTGAACAACTGAATTCAGCATTAGGCAAAATGTTCAAGCTCAGATTTTTACAATAGGAAAATAAGGAAACAATAAGGCACATTGGTCAGCATTGCAGGCAGTTGTCTCAGCGCTTGCAGCCAGACAGTTGGGAAGTATTTTGAAGGCATGAGAGAAAAGGAGAGGTTGAAAGGAAGACAGTGAGTTAGGACTGCAGATGTTTACAAGGATACCTTTCCAAATGTGAGAAAAAAAAAAACAAAAAGAAAAAGGCAAAGAGAAAAACAAAATAAGGGCCTGACATAAAAATTAAAGAACTGCATTTAACAGTACAAAATTGGCTAAGATAAGCCATGAAAGGCTCTTCCTTGAATGTGAAAGCAGGAGTCAGGGTTCAGTGCAAGAAAGAGGGAAGGAAAATTTGGGAGAAAGACAGAGAGGGATGGATTGAATTGGTCAAAGTGTCAAACTATAAAAAAGATCTTTATAGAATCATTTTGAACATATTGAAACAGAAAAATTAACTGTATTAGCTCCTGTGAGAAGGATGCTATGCTAACTGAAATGACCAATGACAGGAACCAGCTGAAATAGATAGAAAGGATAAAAAAGGTTTCAACCAAGAGATATTTCACAATATTTAGACACATTCTGGAAATAAAGATCTAGGGAAAAATCTAAATAGGCCTAAAACTGTCTATTAATCTTCATTAACCAAGTCTAAATGACTGTTTAGCTTTAATTGTTCATACTGATTTCTGTGATGGCTAGGTGATAGATGTGATTGACAGATAAGTCTTTCCTTTTTTTGGCAGAAAGGAAAAAATGGAGGAAGTTTTTAAGAAAAAGAACAAAGTTCTATTTTAGCCACATGAATCTGAGCCGACAACTAGATATATTCAGGAATGTGTGAGGGATGAAACAGTATTTTGATTTGTACAGGAGAAAACAGGTTTGGACAAAGTAGAAGTATGATTAGTCATACCAGAGGAAGAATAAATCAGTTTGCATCTGAAGATAAAATTACCTGTAGAGAATGAAAAAGAAGACAGTAATCTAGAACACAGTTTGTAGTTCCACCTCACTGAGGTTTCTCCTTTGATGAATGCACTGAAAGGTCAGATGTTAGAAGCAAGAGATGATCCAGGAAAGTATCACAGAAACTAGCTGAGACAAGAGTTAAGGAGAGGTCAGTAATATCAAACACAGCTGATAGATTAAGATGAAATACTGTCTGGCAAAAAAGAGTAATTAGAAACTGTAGTAAGAATAGTTTCATTGTAAATATGAAGACATGTTGGAAAATAGCTCAGGCTAGAGAAAAAAATAAGGAAGATTTTATAAACAATGATCAATTAGCTCTAAAGTAGAAAGATGTGACTTTTTTTTCAATGGCAAGGTTAATGTTTGTGCCATTGGAAGGAAAAGAGCATGGCATTGAGAGTTTGTGGATATTAGAAAGAAATAAAGATGAGCAATAGGTTAATGGAATTAGACGGTACCTAAGATTCAAAAGGAGGAAGAAGAAAAGTGTTTCTTCTGAGACAGGATAGTAGAATGAAGGGTAGGGTAGAAAAGCATGTTTATTATCAAATGATATTTTGTATGAGTATCGGTTCAAAATTATATATACAGTTTCTTCAAACACAGATTACCTTAAAATACTCTAGTGGATTGTAACAATTTTCTCATGTGGTGCCATGAATTATTCTTGAGAAATTCTACAAAAGTTAAAAAGCCCAAACAAACCAGGTTTTACTTCCCACTCATTATTTATAACACATAACAATGTAATTCTTAAGAAAAAGGTCTATTAATAGCAAAGGGCTTAAACATTTCTCAGTGCTATGATAGCACTGGGAATGTATGGTAGTGACACAGAAATAGTTAGAAATATTAGAGTATGTAACATTTCTTAAAATAATATCTTTAATTTCCAGCCATAACTTCACTGAGTTTAGATTTACACAACAGAAAACAGTCAGGCACATCAATGGTTCAAGGGATTCTGTACCAACCAGGCATTCCCCATGACAAGCAGTCTGCACACCTATATTTCTGGGCTGCATTCTCAATCACTTTTGGAGCAAGGAAAGTATGGCAAAGTGCTCCTCAGGACTGGGAATGAATCCCGCCTCACCATCTGTTACTAATTTTAGAGCTGAAGACCCCATGCATTCTTAAATCACTGAGTAAAAAAAGTTGAATACAACTGGTGTTAACCCTCTACAGTTAGAAATGTTAATGTTAATGCCTAGATTTGGGGCAGAATGTCACTGGTGAATAGATTCCTAACCATATATATCACCTGACCTGGATTTCTTTGGGGCAGAAGATGATATATTTTGTAAAGAATTGTTTCACAATGTGGTGACTGAGTAGTGACATGGTCTTGAATAATAATATATTGTAATCAGTCTTTGCTGTAAATACCGTGAAGCAGCTAAACACTGAATTACCAGTTAAGGGTATGCTCTCAGCTGTGTCTGATATATGGTGCTATCTGATCTGTGTCCTCACGATGTGATGGCTTTAAAAGGCCATCCATTGCTTTACAAAGGTCAGCTTTTTTGGCCCTGCACTACTCTCTTCATCTTTATGTAAGCAGCTCCACAGGACTGCAGAGAAAACAGAGCTGGAGATGACAATTTCAATTTCATTTGGTGTAGAGTTTCATAGTATGGCGATAGTACAGAGCATTGCTTGGGACTGAGTCCTTAATTCTAAAGTTCTCTAACTTAGTAAAAATTGAGGTATGCTTTTGGTCTGAGAAATTTGTAGGTTTGCCTTCCTTTTCTGCAGAATTTCCCAGGAGAAATACATCCACAAAACACTGGGCTTGCTGCACCTGAGCTGTACAGATGGTCTGCATGTGCACATAAAATCAGATGGATTGACCTGCCCATATGTAGCCTATACGTCTCTGCCGCTCCTCCAACTGAGCTGCCAGGCATCTGGAATTCTCAAAAAAAAAAATCTCCAAAATACTCAAATTCCACCTGGACACCATTTCTGGGAGGAAAAGGAGGACATATCAGGAAAAAAACTGGACATATGGCAGCCCTAGTACAATCAGAATAGTTAACTAAGAAAGCAGCCAAATAAAATAAATTGTGTATTCTGTATTCTCTGTCTTGTGCTGAAAATGTAACATACCTGTCAATGTGATTTTAGGGTGATTCTTTATTTTTTTTTTATCTCTTTTATCATGGAAACTAGAAAAAAAACCCCACAGATCTTCTACAGTGCATTGGATTTGCAGACTTATTCAATGTCTATATTTTATATAACATGAAGTTATATTTTTCCTGTTCTTCCCAGGGGTCACTATCACATGCAGTATGAATGTGTATCCACAATAATTAAAAATAGCTACAGGGGATCTGGAGCTCCTATGGCAGCTACCATGCATCAGTTAGGGACAACCCAATGAAATTAATTTTTTCAACATCTTTATTTTTTATATATGTAAAGCACAGTAACTACTTTTGTCACTTTGCAGCATTAAGGTAATGACTGCTTTAAACATGGAAACACTCTGTTGTAATAATAGTACAGATTGCATATTATGAACATGCAGCGCTCAGTGCAGAGCAAATATCCCAATGGCAAGTAACTACTGAGAGTGTGCAATAGTTGCTTTAAAACTACAACATATTGCCCAATTTAAATTACTTAAACTGATTATTCTACATTCCAGGCTAATTGCCTGCAAAATTTCATTATAAAAATCACAGCTGCTTTGTTGTGCATATGTGCATGGGATTTTGTTTGTTTGTTTGGGTTTATTCATTTGAGAAAAGAGAAATATGCGTCTGAAACAAATCTTTTTTCTGTGTTCAAGGCAACATTTATTATAAAATGTTTAACACAGAATCAGTTTAAGCCTATTAGGCCTTAGTGCCTAAGCTTCCATCCACAACATCTCTGTGTATAGATACTCACCCACATGTTGCTAAGGAGAGTGCACCAGTGCATCAATGCCTAAAGACACATATGGCTTCAAAGCATATTGAATTAATCTGGGCGCAATTTATACTAAAAAATGGACAATGCCTATCTGTATTTGCATATAAAAAGCCACAGACATCTTCAGGTATTAATCAGAAAATCCATTTGGCATCAGTGGAAGTACATAGTATAAAACTAGCATATGGTCAACAGTTTGTGGAAAACAAGTGTTCTGGTCACACCTTTCTTAAAAGGCACACACATAAAGCTCATGTGTTGCACTTTCATTGAGTGCAAAATGAAATATATTTAATTATCAAATAATCTTTTATATTCTTTATTTTGGTCTGTATCTCTAGCCAGAAAAATTAAGTTGTGTTTTAACTGAGCATTTAGCTAGACAAATAAGTAATGTTTTGCATAGAATAAACCACTGATAAAGAGCTAAATTTACCAGATCAAAATATGACTGATGCTTTAAAAGTCTACTTCTGTTACCTGTATAGACAAGGGTAAAAAGTTGCTACAAGAATGCTACAAGAATACCATTAGCTGCAGTAGTAACAATAATGATCATGGTATGTGAGCAAGATAAGACTGGGAGTCCTGCCTTATACAGTAATTACATCCAATCAATGAATCACTTATTTCTGTGCCATCTCTCTAACTTCAGGCAGTCTCAGCTCCCTCCATAAAAGGCTGAGAGTATTCACAATGGAACTTCAACTACTACTCACTTACTGACTGGAGAGGGTTTTCTGGTAGACATTATTTAGTGACTTTTCAAAAACACCTGCGTGACTCAGAAGTTTGAAAGTGGCTTAGACACTTAGGAAAGTCAATAGAAATTATGCACCCCAGGGCCAGATTTTTAAAGGCTACTATCTTCCATTGATTACAGGAATTAGGAACCTAAATACCTTTACAAATCTGGCACAAGAGGCTAAATCACATTTGAAAGTCAATAGGAATTAGACTTCTAAGTGCCTAAATCAAATGAAAAAAAGATGTGTTTTAGGAGTGAGACTCTTTATAATTGTATTCTTGCTAGTGTAACTGCAAATTATGGGTTCAATTATTCCACTTAGGCACAGCTCAGAGGAAGAAAGTGGTATGAAGTTGCAATACCCCAGAGGAAAGAAACCATTCCTAAATTCTTTCAGGAGATGCAGAATACTGCTTCACGAATTTTAGGCTTGTGAGAGAAAGCAATCATGGTTTTGGTTTAGGCTGTTTTCCTTAAACAATCAAGATAAGGACTAATGATACTACTGGTCTTTATTTCTATTTATAATATGTTTTAATTTAAAAAAAAATTATACTGTTTGTTATTTCCTACAGTTCTGAAAACTTATATAATACTTAGCAAAAATAAAACAAGACTCAAAGAAGGTTTGTTTGAGTCCAAGAGCTTACAGTATAGGGACCAAATGACATCATTATTTGAATGCTCACGTGTGCTCCAATGACGTAAATCAGTAGGATTAAGTAACATTTTACTCAAGTACTCGTTGTGAACAAATGTAGCAAAATACCACCATAAGTAAAAAGAGACAAATAATATATAAAGTAAGAGTACAGAGAAGTGAACCAAAGAAAAGAAAATAGCAATAAGAAGGTAAAAAATATTTTTCTAATGCCTTGAAAGACAAATAATTGTATAATGGTGACACAGAATTATTTTGTTTATAATTTTATCATAATTGCATAGGAGAGATAACCCACCGCTACCAATAGGGCAGCGATTATATGCAAAGGTCATCTCTCTTCACATTAATCAGGGAGTTAACATTGATTGAGATGATTTAAGAAAATCCTAGAATGAGAAGGGGGTAATTATTCAGAGAAAGGAAGAAAATAAACAGGAAATATCATGTATGTAAAAAATGAATAATGAGACGCCAAAATGAATACCACAATAAATTTTAATATTATATCATTTGGGGAAAAAAATAAAAGGTTCTATTTGTGCTATCAGTGTCACATGTAATAATCAAAATATTTTTGAACTCCTCATTTGTAAGACTAATAATGAGAACTGAAGATGGCACATAAAGAAGATTATGTAAAGGAGACCTATAAAATCAGATACCATTCAGCAGAAGCAAATTGGAAACTTATTCACGAAGTCTCACCATGCACCAGTTACGGATGAACCAATGAAATTAACAATTAGCAAGCATAAAGCAAAGAAAAGGCAGATCAATTGTTTTTCACACACAATATTAATGTCTTCCATTAATTTTTGGTATATACAGTTGTAAAGCTGAAATATAAGGTTGGTCAGAATGAAGAAGAGGGCAACTGACAATTTTAATCCTGTTAGCATAGAGGATAAGTCTAAAAATGTCTAACTTCTATGACTTCTAGAATCCAGGTAACAGGTAGAGGAGGATGCTTATGGAGAAAAGAGGGAAATAGGAGCACCAGAAAAAAAACTATGTGTATCCTATTTTTACATTCTTCCCTTAACATATATTAGCTGCTGGTTCTCCTCTTGTTTTTTTTTTTTTTTTCCTTGTAGACAGATTCATGCCTGGCTAAAATGTTTTTCCCTTAAACCTGATCTGGGGAAGACAAATAGGGAGAGAAAACCCACTCTGGAGCAAGCAGAAGGATTGTGGGAGAAATAATAAACAGGAAAGGGAGGAGGGTAACAATTTAAGGGTCACAAACATAAGAGCAGGGAAACAGCAGGAGACACCAAGTGGAGTGCCCCAAAAGCAGTCATCATTTCTTGAAAGTATTATCTGAGGACAGGTGGGCACTGCCTGCTGCTGTGATGTATGGAAATGTGATAGGATGAGGCAAAAGTTATAGTGTCTGCAGTTGCCCCCTGTTCCCATGCACGTTTTCCTCATTCCAGGAATGACCAGGGCCAACAAGAAAGTAATGAGATGTTAGGGCATGGCGGGTCCTCAAGCATCACAGATATAAAAAAAAGGAAATGGAGGAAAAACCATCAAAAAAGGTGTTCTTGAGGAGGCAGAAGAGCAACTGCAGGTGATGTTCATGATATACATGTTCACCTGGGTGTGCCTTTTGCTACAGGAATCATGGAGACACTAAGAGCTGCTCCACGTCCATGAACATATCCACATGTGGACGATTTTCCATTAATCCACAGTCAAATGTGGAGTGTGCTGCTCCACAGTCATATTTCACCAGCTTGATAATTATAGAACCTATCAATTAGTCTAGATGGAGTGCAAATGCAAGGAAAAAGAGTAGAAGAATTGTGTGTGTGTGAGGAGTTGTTTTCACAGGGCAGTTCAGAATCAGACATGAGGCAATAGGGGCCCACACATCCCCATGGACTATAGTCTGGTCAGTCTCCAACCTTGCTGACACCCTTCCTCCGTACACCAAGGGGATCTCTGCCACCTACATCCCTGTAGTGAAGGGTTCAGCAAGATCCTTCTTTTTTGATGGCAACAGAGAGCAGGGTTACTACATAGAACCTAGGGATATTACTGGCATATGCTGTTTGGAACAGTGATTTTGGTTAGACAAAGCTTTAGTCTGAGCTTGGAAGTCCTTATTTTTCTCGAAGTTCTCATCCTTTTATGCAATAAGTCCAAGCTCCCTTTAAAGCCAGTGTAGAGAGAGACACCTTCAAATAGTGATTTATTTAATTCTGGAAATGGCTTTCTCTCATGCTAGGGTGATTAACCTAGGTGTCTGGAAAAATATTGTGTAGGAGGAAGCAGGTAATATATATTGAATATTGAAGGAAAAAAATTCCTGTTTCCTGACTTGGTGCTGATCTGATATAAGGGTGGGTAGCTTTCATAATGCCAGATCTAGCTGTCAGATTGTAATCATAAAAATAAGTTTTCTTCAGCATTTGATATAAAGAAATATTTAGAACCCTTTCAGGCTCATTTTTTTGCAGGGTATGGAACAATAAACGATTTAAAATTTATTTGTACTGGTCTATTAATACAATAAAGCCACCTTCTGAGAATTTCCAGTATTGAAACACTTCCACAGCAAGTGCTCCATTTCCCATACAAAATAAATCAGAAGTCATATAATGCTGCAACAGAGCCCTGTCAATAGCAGTTAAGAATACAAGGGGATTTATGAGGTGACAGCCTTCTGATTTCTCAACACAAGGTAACTCAAATTGCTCCAAGGTTTCATTTAAAATCAGTGACCCTTGAAGTTTACTCCTTAAATATTACAAAAACTTCCTACTAATTATCAGGGCCATTACTGTCAACAAATCACGATTTAAAAAACTGAACCTGAGACTGTCTACTATGCTATTCATACATAGAAGATTTATAGTTGCAATTCACATCCTGTCAAATCCTTTCATCTGTAAAATGACAGGTGTGATTTACGCATGTCACTTATCTATTAAGTTCAATGAAATTCCAGGACTGAATTCCTTCATATTTTTTTAACAAGAAAAAAGATAATTTCAAATAATTTTTTCCAGTGAAATAAGTTATCCACATTAACTGAGAAAACATTGCTTTTGGACTCCACAGTTGTAAATAGAAAAGTAATTAGTGTTTAAAATTCATATGGCTTCAGTTCTCATCATTTTGAATTCTTAATTGAGTGTTGATCTTGCAAATATTTGTATATGTGAGTACTGCAATTAAGGTTAACAATGCATCTACAGCTTGGTAGATTGGATGTTTTTTTTAATTTATCCTAGCATTTCCTTATGTAGATTATGGGATACATAAAATAAGAAAAAGGATAGTTTGTAAAATCAATTGCTTTCTGTTGCTGATCATTAAATGATCTCAAGGTATAATCAGTGATGAGAGGACTTTTTTCTTTCAAAAATTTCTAAGCGAAGATTTGTAAATTTTATTCCTTAATCTCATAAAGTATTTTCCTCTATTCAGATTGCTCATGAAAGTTCTGTTAAACATCTGAACCTACCAATTATTAAACATATTTATGTTTCTGATTAATATTCAATCTCTAACTTTAAAAAAGCAACCATAAAAAGTATGAGAATTCTTTTTGCTTTGGGAATTTCAGCATTTCCTTCCAAATAAATGATCATATATCACTGAAGAGCTAAACTGCTCCTTACAATAAATCTCTTATGTTGCTTACTATAATTTTTTTTCTTTCCATTATTATTTTGCTTTTCTACATAGTGCAAACAAGATTTCAAATGGTGTGGTAGAACTGATTACTCCTATCTCTTAGTCTATGTTATGCAAGACTGCCATTGTATTCAGAATATGCTAATATTTCTGTCAACTTGCTTTTGTCTCCTACTCCCATATCATGGCCTTTAAGTACTATAAGCTATAGATTGTTTCTGATTACAGTAAACAAGAGTCATAAAAATTCTAATGGAGTGTAAGGATTTTTCATGTACATGTTTATCCACTTAGTAAATTGAGCTTTTCCATGGCTTTTTAAAATGGATCTAAAGAAATCATTAATAATTTTCTAAGAAATGCAGAAATAAAACCTGTCTTGAAAGAAATGGAATCCCTTTCCTCCTCATAGAATCACTACATTATCATTGGATTAGAGACTATAACCAAGAGGTAAAATTTGTTAACATTAAAGGAAAACATCCCTTCCTTTTGTTCTTGAAATAGTTCATTTGTTTTAATAGAAGTTCAGTAACCTTCCTGCCTTGTGTGAAACAGACTTCCAAAAGTATGTGGTATTTATACATGTAATTCCCTTTAGTACTAATTAAAACACATAATTATGTGTGCAGGATTTTCCCATGTGCCACCTGGTGAATTGTCTCTGATAGCAAGTTTCCAGTCTAGGGAGAATGTTGTGTGCAGAGGACAGCATGGAAAAAAACCCAAAACAACAAGAGAAAATGTAATGAAGCTATTAGAAAAAAAAAGTGAATGGGCTTTTCTGGTTAAAGAGGAGAGAGTATAGTTGGGTATGTCATGTTTTTGGGAAGTATTGTCTAAGCATTTAAAGAAAACAATAATGGCTTTTGCTTAGTTGTGTCATTAGTTTCTGCTGGGTAGCTATCAGTGAACCCTTGACAGCTCCACAGTACTGACAGATGAATACCCATTTCTTTTCATTTCTCACTCAGCAACTGCACCCAGCTATGGCATTCCCCAGATTCTTCTAGAGCCAGATCTAGTACACAAGGTCTGCAGAAAATATTCCCAAATAAGAAATACAGAAAGGTAGAATCAAAGAAAGAAAACAAACAAACAAACAAACAAACAAACAAACAAACAAACAAACAGAGAAAATAAGTAAAAGGAGGAGGAAAAGAGAAAGAAAAAAAGAGGATGAGAAAGGGAAGGGCCTCTGAGAATATAATTTCCTTTGCTGACTAGAGAGAGAGCCAAACAATTGATTAATAATAGATAACTAATTGGTAGACAGCTAAAAAAAAAAGAGAAAAATTTCAGTCTTAGTGAAATAGTGTTCAAACCAGATGTAAGATAAAATAACTGAGCTTACATCAATTATTTTGCATTGTAATAGACCACATGACCATTTGTTTTGGAACTCATTGTTGAATCTTGGAGTATAGTGAGACAAAGAGAGACCCTGGTATAGTGGGATAAAGAGATGTGTATTTGCAATGGGCCACATAGCCCTGTAGAAAGATAAGACACAGGCACACTATTTGAATCCTCCTCACATCCTGACTCAAAGTATCTTTGTCAGCTGACAACACTCAGCTTCCTTATGGAAAAATATTTTTCCATACTAGGCATTGTCTGTATTCCCCCTCTGCTACACTGTCTCTTCCCTTCCCCATGGCCCCATTCCCAAAACTCACCTCTGTGGGACTTCTCCCAGGACTTGGTGTACTCAGGCACTTCTCTCAAACTGCCTCTTATCCCTATTTATCATCTATCCTTTCTACTGATCCTACATGAAGCACCAAGTTGCTTCAATACTGTGGATTAAATTTCCTGAAACAACTTATTATTATTATTATTATTATTAGTAGTAGTAGTAGTAGTAGTATCAACAACAACAATAATAATATTAATAATCATTATCATAGTTTGCAATGCTCTGGTTTGCTCTGCCTCTGTTACACCTTTTACCCTGCTGATGTAAAGCCTTTCTCTACACACTGTGCTTAAAAGCACTTAGAGTATACGAGTTAATGCACTTCCTCCAAGGACACTTCCAGTAGCAATGAGATTCATGGTTAGTTCTGTTTCTAACCTTTCTGCCAAGAACGACTGTGGCTTCTTCACAAAAGACAAATATCTGGCTTATGGTCCAAGGATTTCCAAACTATGTAGCAAAGGAATAATCTTCCTATTAACCCAACACAATGTGCCTATTTTGTTACACTGATTGGTGTTTCCTTGATTCAACTGGCAGCTGTTTTCATTGCTAGCTTGAAGTCAAAGCTTTACAAAATACCCATGATCAGGTTTCTATTTTAATCCTTAAATTTAATCCTATAACATTATGTTTATTTCTGGTTAATATGCAAAGATAGTTGAGTCATGTAGTATTTACTGAATTAATTTATTTAACATTTATTAAATCTGCATATTTTACTGTTTCTAAAACTCATCCACTTGAGAGTTTCTTGCAAATTTGATTAAATTGTTGCTTAGGAAAAGTGCTTCAATTATTCTCCTTTTTTTCTGCCCTATTTTGAGGAGTAACTGGAACTGAAAATAGTACTCTAAAGTGCACTGATGTACTGTTAAGCAGTGCAGCATAATTGCCTAGCTTGTTTAACATGACACTCCTAATAATGCAACCCAGATAGCATTTATGGTATTTGAAATATGTCATGTTGTTGACTCATTTAATTCATCATCTCCTAAAGTACCTAGATCTTTTTTTCTCACTGCAAAGTTACTGATTCTTATATGTATGCATTTAGTTGTTTCTTCTTAGCAGGAACAGTTTGCCTAATCTCATTGGATTCTGTATTCCTTTTCAGGAATTGTATCCTATTTGTCATTGTTACAGTTATTTTTTTATTATTGGCAGGACAAACATATCCATAATCCCTGGTCATGGCTACCAGAGTTCTGCAATAAAAAAAATGATGAGGTAGACACAGGCTCAGCTATTTACATCTGTCTTGTACCACCACAATATTTGGATTACTTTCAGCCCTGTATTCATCAACAACTGCAATTAACATATTCCCAACTTTAGTCTCCAAGTCATTATTGAAAATATTGAATGATACTGAAGCCAGAATGGATCCCTGAGAGACCCAACTTAATATCTTCTGCCAAGCTGATGTTGAGTCATTAATATTAGAGAGGAAGAATAATTCATCCTGACTAATTTACTGGATGAGCCTTATTTTTTCATGTTCTTCTCGCTATCAAACAGTAAACATTCATTTAAATGAAAAATCTAGTTTTCATTAAAAACCTACTGTAGAAATCTGTGATTACTACTTTTCTCTTGAAATACAAGAAATTGCACAGCAATGTACTCTTTAAACTGTGTACAGTGATATCACTATTTAGGATCTCTATACACAGAATAGTCACAGAGCAAGAATCAAGCACAGAAATAATATTTGCTCTTCATTAATTCCTATTATGGATGTAGACTGATTTCTCTGCCAGGGTCCAGCTACTCCCTGTTCAAGGTGGTGTAGCTACTACAGACAACATTATTCAAAGTTCTCACTAATACTGTCTGTACTAGTGGACTATACGTGCATGAGAACACTTTTGGGTGCTGAGGCCAACTGGCATGATGATGCGCACCTCTCTGGTGGCAAACTCTCCTAACTCCACTTCAGGGTATAGCATGTAAGATGTTTATTGGGAATGAGCTAGTCTGTACAAGCTCTATCTCCAGGTATGGTCTGGACCGTGCTAGTTGGCACGAGCCAGGTTAGTGCCAAGGAACATTTAAATGTTTAATCACATAGACAGTTGTGTTCCAGCATCTGGAAACATTCCCAGACGTGACTGAATTTAATGTGATGGGTACAGTTTAAAAGTCTATACTGAATGCTTGTGTGGCAGGCTGATCCGTTTTAAATTCATATCCCATTATGCTGTTAATTATTTCTCTTATATTCTCTGTCTATGTGTAGTTACATGTAGTAACTACTTGGAAATGTTTCCCAGCACAGCTTTCAGCATTAGTTTTACCTTGGATCTTATTCCTCGAGGAAAATCAGGTCATTCAGTAGCCAACAACTCCCTGCTTTTCAGCCCATTTTAATGCCTTTTCTGTTGAGGTCTTTTACTAGGACTGGAGGTGAAGGAGGTCAGCTGCTGTTAAAAGCACAAAAAACCCCAGTAAATAACCAGTATTTTCTGCTGAATCTAGAAAGCAATTACGTATCTCTTACACTAAAGAGGTGAGAGTGCTGTTAGGGATTCACGGGAGTATCCAAACCTGTAACACCTTCAGTGTTTATCCTCACAATACTGAAAAGCTGATTCCTTCTTCATTTTCATGACATTTCATATTTTAACTTGGTCAAACTGATGTTTTCATCTCTACAAATTTTGACAGATTCAAACATGTTAAAATCATGTTTCAGTATCTCCATGCATGTCATCCTGAACCTCAGTATAGTTTGCATCTCTAATACTGTGCAATTTACTGTTTTAAGAACTTTCCATAACTCATAGCAAAATACACACACACACAAAAGCTCCTTACCTTGTACATCTTATTTGGTGGTTGTTCTTTAGTAGCTTTCAAACACAAACTCCTTCTCCTTACAAAAAAAGAAAAAAAAGGAGACATGAAAGATGAAGATGGAATTTAACAAAAAAAAAGGTTTTGAAGGAAAAGGATATTCAACAAATAATGGAAGCAGTATAGCCTTATTTCATTTGAATTTTGTTCCATAAATTTTTTCCTTTCTTCTTGTCACAGACACTATTGCCCTCCTCCTCAACATAATTTAGATGTTTTATTAATACTTGCTCTAGGTAGTTTTATGTTTTGCTTGTGATGATTTCTTGCCAATATACAATTGCTGAATGACCAGATGTCTGATTTCTCTCAAAGGAGGCAAAGGGATAAGTTGTATTTGCTTTTCCCTCAGGGGAGACAATAATTTTGGGGTCTTTTCTGTATCCTGATTCCAATTATCATATGAACTTTGAAATGTTAAATTTTTTATTAAATTGGTTGAAATTGGGGAGTGACTTCAGAAGTTATTTTTAAGATAGACAGCATAGTAGCATAAGCCTTACTGCAACAAGAAACCAGACTAAAATGATACATCTGGAATAGATATCAGAACTTCTGCTTATATATTCTTGTTATATTTTTATAGATTTCAGCAACATTCAGTTCATACAGTTCAGTAATTTCCAATTAATCAACCTTAAATTTCTCAGTTTTATGTAATGTGACATACAAATCTTGTTATATGATTCTTTTTATGTTTTTCAGGATGTTTTACATTATTAGATCTTGACCAAGAAATATTTATGTGAAGTGGCTCTAAGCCAGTAATGTGCCTTTTGTTTAATAAAAATGCACTATGAACAGTTTAAGAGACGTCTGTGTTTAATGATGAATAAAACACTGAATGTTCCTTTCTACGGCCAAGTTCCTGTCTAGCTTGAGGTGCTAACAAAGAGTAAATTTTGTGGTCTCTGCTAAGCTTGGAACTGGAAACACCAGAGAAATTGCATGTTCAAGGGGTTTTAGAGCAGAACATAGAAAATGGCTTAGTGTGTAAATGAAGTAATAAGAGCAAAAGATCCAAATGTCTTGGTGCTCTGGGCATTACCCTTTTTCCTGGGGGTGCATTCCCCATGGACAGCTGGCTCCATGTGAGGCAGCTCGTGGATGGCATAATTTTAGAGCTGGCCTTTTGCCTTACTATGGCAGTGGTAAGCTGTTCAACAAATAGCCTTCAAGTTGGTCCAGTCTTCCCAGCTGCAAGTGGCCACGTCAGCAAGAAGCGAGGTGAATAATAGCAGGAAATAGCTGCTTCAGCCAAACAAGTTCAATCTACTTGTGCTCATATGTCAGCGCCAAGATGGAATGAGGTGAGAGTCAAGGTAAAATTTAAGGTGAAATGTTGAGCAGCTTTCACTCTAGATTTTACCTTGCTTGAATTTTGGGAGTGCAAGCCACTTAATCACAAAAAATTCTGTTTTGAATGTCACCTGCTTAACTTTTCCAGTTACAAAGTGCTAGGTCCTGCTAGCCTTAGGGACAAAGCCCTTCACATCTCAGGGGTCCTCTGTCACAGAAGTAATTTCTGAGGCAGTGGGACTTCTTCAGCAAGAAATGAATATTCATTTACACAATTCTTTCTAAGATAAGATGTTTATATATATTTGTCTAGCAGCGTTAGTGGTTTGCTTGGCAAAGTTTTGGTAGGGGGGGTCTACAGGACTGGGTTCTCTGAGAAGATGACAGAAGCTTTGTGTCTGACAGAGCCAATGACATCTGGCTCCAAGATGGACAAGCTGTCAACTAAGGGTGAGCCCTCAGGGATGGTGGTAGCACCACTGGGATAACCTATTTAAGAAGGGGAAAAAGTTACTGTGGAAGAGCAAATCTCAGCCAAAGAGAGGAGTGAGACTATGTGAGAGAAACAGCTCTGCAGGCGCCAAGGTCAGTGACCAGGGAGGAGGAGGAGGTGCCCAAGAAATCTCAGTCATAGATTTCAGGCTAGTATTACACTCTTAAAGCTGTATGATTCCAAACAGAAGGGGAAGGAGATTCTAGCTTGATTTCTTCTTGATTCTTACACATGCATTTTGTATACTTTCTATATATAAAACATGGTAGGTCATGAACACAAGATCCAATCAGATCCGTAGCTTAAGGTTTTAAAATCTGGAGCTCTAAAGATTTGGGTTAAGCACACACACACACACACACACACACACACACACACACACGCACACACACACAGGTAAAAGCACCACTTAAACATCTGACCAATGTTTTCTCAGCTGGGAACTGTCCAGGGCATATGGGACAGATATTCAGCCAGCAGAAGAAGGCAGGGGGTAAGAAGAATGAAACACACATCATTCCTTCTTGTCTTGAAGCATGCTTCCTCCCCAACATCTGCTTTGACTGGGGGCCAGGGCAAAAAGCTGGGTGGTAACGCACCCAAAAAGCTGGGTGTAGCTGGGAAAACCATCTCTCTGTACTTCTACTAGGTGAGAGGGAAAAGAAAATCTTTTTGGAGTGGGACAAAAGAAATGAGAGACATGCAGAGTCTCAGACATGGGATATACGGGTAACTCTTTCCAGAGCAGAAAATACGGAGATATTTGAAGGGATAAGGTTGATAGGAGAGTAAAGAGTACCTGAGCTTTAACAAATTGGCTACTGACATCAGTCTTTCCAGCAGAGAATCATAGTCTTCACTGCTTCCCTTATTCTTCTGTTGGGATCTTTTCACAACAGTGTCCAAATCTCCTTGGGATCTTCTTTTCTCACCAGATTTCTTTGTAACTATTTGTAACTAAGGTGTTCTGACAAGAGTTTCTGAAGGACTTGTAGCTTGGCCAGCTGTCCTCTATTTTGTGCCAGAGGAGAACCGATTGCCTCAAACCTTTCCAGACCTCGTTTCTGAAGCTGTTGTTGCAATGTCTGAAAAGGAACTAGAGTGAAGCTTGGTGGTCCTGGATACCTTTTCATATTATATGTAAACATGAAAAGCTGTTTTCTGTCTGTAGTGGTTTGAGTTCGCCAATCTAGAATTTTCCAATTTAGAATGTTTCCTGGCTAATGTACCACTGAGCGTGGTGGGTTCAGTGACTGGCAATTTGCCAGTTCACTCATTTTCATGCTGTGAGATAGCATCAAGAGAAGGCAAACAGGCTCAACTTTAAGAATGCATAAAGAAAGAAGTTTATTAAGAATAACTAAAAAGAAAAGAAAATAAAAAAAACAAACCAAAACAAAACTCCTCATGACACCTCTCCCTCCCACCAAACCATTTGCTTTTCCACCATCAATGCAAAAGAACAAAACCAAGACATTTCAGTCAGTTTAACACTTATAAATAGTCTGTCCTCATCTTCCTTGGGAA
>VXAX01003647.1:480613-562890 GCA_013399835.1 Leptocoma aspasia | reverse complement strand
CAGATAAAGATGATCCCATGATCTGCATCCTACTAAACCCTCCAGTGTTATCTTTCTGAACACTTATTTATCACAGGAACAGTAGGGAGCTTTGGCTCAATGTAAGATTTTATAGCACTTGAAAGGACACTTAATCAGAGACTCATTTGTAATCTAATTTTATTATACTTAAAGATACTATAAATACAAATTTAGGGACTGAGGCTGCAAGTCTTTATTCATGCAAATAGCCCCATTGCACTCAGAAAGACTATTTCTGTGATTACAGAATGAGCTCTTAGGTTATTGGGAAGCTACACAGCTGTTAATCAGACAATATAATTTTCATAATAGTTATTCAGAAAAGGGATCTATAGCCATGTCAAGAGGAAACGGAAGAATATTGAAATGGAAGGTATGCATGAGAAAAATTACAATCACACAATAAAACATTTATTATATTACAGTCTATAAATAAACTCTGATGTTTGTCCTTCACATGCAAATCTACCTTAGAATTTATTTTTATTTTTGAAAAAATAATTCCTGTTAAGATTCAGTCTACTTCTGTATAATCATCTATAAGAGGAACTCTCTTAATTTTGTCCAGGATATAGAAATTTATTTTTAGTTCTTGCCTGTCAGTAAAACTAGGTCTGTGTTAAAAAGTTACTGTGGCACCAGTGACAATCTTATCTGGCATGATTACAGAGCCAGATTTGATAACTGGCACAATTGCAGTAGCAGAGGCTGTTCTGGTAGAGACAGTACTCAGATATGTAGCTTTTGGATAAATGTTCTGTAAGTGGTGTCTTTAGCACAGTGGGTGAATTCGTTAGTGATGTTTCAATAATTCCTTTTATTACACATTAAAAAAAAATGTTTCCTTTACCACAATTTGGTCTTTTAATATAGAATTCATTCAAGACTAGAATGTATATTAATTTGATTTATTTTTAGCTGTAGAGAAACTTGATGCATGTACTAAAGCACTTATACTGGGAAACTACAGAAGACAGAAGGTGGGTCTTACCACCAGCATGCACTCGCAGGATCACAGAAGGGTTTGGGTTGGAAGGAGCCCACAAGGATCATCAAGTCCAGCTCTTAAATGAACAGCCCATCTGGGGACCAAACTCACAACCTTGATATTATTAGCATCGTGCTCCAACCAACTGAGCTAATCTCAGGCTCATGTGCTCCCAGACAATATCCATGCATTGCTGAAGGACAGCCTAAGCCAGATATTCCAATAGAAGTTTAGGTGCAGCTCCCCTACTTTGGCAGACAACTGGTTGTGTGAATGGAGGACTCAAAACCATGCCCTGCTGATTTGGCTCAGGCCACAAAAAAGTCCGTGTCTTTTTTTTATACTAATATGCATGCAGTCTTAGCCTCCTCACCCAGTGCCTCTTTCATCTCAATAGAGAGACATAGGCATTGCCTGTAAGTTCAAACTGATTTAATATCTTAATTAGAATGATTACATGACCCATGGACTTCAGAAGGATCTGTATTGATTAAGTCAGAGCAGATGTTACCTTAGTCAAAGCTCAGTGAGCTAAATCTTAGGCTGAATCCCTCATGGAGGCAACCATGAAGGAAGAGCATTTTCCAGCTGAAATCTCAGTAGCAGCAGCCTAGAAACTGCAGGATGGATGTGAAAAAAGGGCCAAAGACATTCATGCTACAGTGTGCTGCAGAGAGACTGCAAGGTTTCATGGGAAGCTGTGAGGTATTTGAAATCTGAGAGATAATAAATAGACTTGGAGGAAATAAAAATAAGTAATTATATGTGTAGATAATTGTATATTATTAAGGCATTTTCTTACAAAGTAAGTAGTCTATTTAAAATATTATTTGGACATATTTTTATGAGGTTTTACTGGCAACTCACTTGCACTGTTTGTAGACATGAATGATATTATGTGCTAGGTGACATATAGCTTTTTAAAAAGTAGAATGTGATACATGATTTCAGTCTGTTGTCATTTTGCAGTGTTTGAAGTGGATGGTTGTGTGACTGTAAAGGGCCCCAAATATCAGACTACTGAGGAACTGAGCCCGACAGATCACATCTTATCTGCACTACATTATCTTTACTATATCCATGCATGACTCCAACACCACAAACCCACATCCAGAGGACTCCCACCATTTGTGATTCCTGTTCTTTGTACGCTCTCTCTAGGGCTATTCCTTTCTGTATCCATATTTCATATGTCAGACTTAAAGGACAGACTTCTCAAATCACCTGACAACAGTGAATGACTGCTATGTAAGCATATAGCTTGTAATTCATGCAAAAGTGTCTTTGTGGTGACAGCAAATCTTTATGTGTCCTTCCTGAAGGAGCGTTGTTGACATGGAACCATCAAGATTTGTGGATGAGTCTGTGTGCAGTGATTGACAAAGTGCTTGTGCTGCTATTAGTAAATGTAGCTCCTCAATGGCTGCACAGGTACTATCAGAAATGCATTAATTCCCTGACATATTGCTGTCCGCTCTGAAAGCTATGACGTGCCTGACAGTTGCAGGATGGCAACTGAGCTCTTTCCTCCCCAAACAATAAAGTTAAGAGTTGTTCCTCATAAACATCACTCAACCCCAAGCTAAGGGCAGCAAGAGGACATCTTGCACAATGTGGAAAGTGATTATAGTGTCTTGGATTCACCACAGAACTCGTGCACCTTGGATAGGTGCACATTGGTCCAAAGATGTACAATGCTTGATATCCATGTAACTGAGCAAAGGAGCCTTCAGCCTGCTCTGAAGGGTGTGAACCCACAGTGCACATTATCAATCCAAGAGGCAACCTCCATAAGATACTTGTCTGAAGGAGTCTGTAGCAGTCACAATTCTGTATCTTCATAGAAGCTGAAAATAATCTGGGGTCCTTTAAAAATTGTTTATAGTAAGAAAAATTGATAAATGTAGGAGTTCTACACAAGCTACCCATATATTCAGCAGAAATGAAGATGGCAGATACTCCCTTGGAACACCTGAATTAACTCTTTTGAGGTATAAGGACTTGTTCATAGCTGATTGCTACATTTAACATAATTATTAATTACTACGGCTTTTAACCAATGGTTGGAAGTTTAAACCATGTGCATTTACAGTAGAAAGCAAAGTTTTTAACAGTGACAGTGGCAGAATTATAAATCAATGGAGTAACTGACTGCTGTACGAACTTCTCAATTTTCTAGTAGATGCTGCATGACTGAATTTTCAAAGCAAGGCTCCTTTTTTTTAAACCGTGATTCAGAAGTTACTGAGCTTTCATAGCCAAATAACAGGTTTCTTGTATTTTGCAGTAGGTTGCTATATATAGATTTATGTTTCTGCAAATACTATATATGGTCTGAAAATCGTCTTTAAACAGCCTGATTTAGCCTTGCTGACTACTGGCACTTTTTAGACTACAGTTACTACCTGCTGTCTTAACTCTAAAATTAATTCATATAAGATGCCTATCTTAAGTCCAGTTTGGATAATCTCAATTATTCTTTATGATATCATAGTCTGGGAACATCAGTGTTGAGGACAGAAAGACTAAAATAATGTTCAAGAGCATAATCAGAGAGCAGTTGTCAAATAGCCTTCTTTCCAAGAAAACTCGGTCCTAATTATGATACATTTGTGTAAATGTTAACAAAATTTCTTATCCCTGAGCTAATGGATTCGACCCACTTGAAAGATAGATGAACAACTATGAAAAGGACAACTGAACATACAGAACATAAAAGGCTCTTTATGTCTTGGAAAATGAATCAGTTGAAAAGCAAATTAATTTGGACAAGTGAATGGTGGATCCTGATGGTTATGATGTACTGAATATTAGATGGACATTCTTTAGGGTGAAGGATCTGCTTTCATTCTTGAGGAGTTCCCATTCAAAATCAGTGCAAAGTAGAAGCCATGCTGTAAAAAGGAATAAAAAATGTCTATTTTCTTTCAGTCTGCAGCTAGAACTCTGTTTACTTCCTAAGGAATATTTTAAACATAATTACTTTTTTTCTCAGAGATCTTGTGGTTTTTTAAAGAATGTTGTTGTAGGAATAATTTCATGTAAATATTCCCAAAAAATAGAGAGAAAAATAAATCTTAGGAGAAGTAATGAAATTTTAAAAAATATTGTTAATTTCTTATTCTTGGCTTCAGGTCAGGGCTATAAGTGAAGGTGTGAATTACATCGTTGACAGATGAGAACCTAAAAGACAAATGTGGGTGGTTACAAGACCAAGCTCATGATGGTAAAAATAGCTTCATGACTAGTATCTTGAGTGCCTGTACAGCAGTGGGTGGACAGACACACACCATTCCAGATCCACCATTACATCATGTAGATCACTTTGCAGATAACTGTGTTTTCCATTTGTTTGGGTTTGAGATCTAAGCATTTCTTTCTGAAATATGAAGCCTCCTCCTAAAAATCTGTACATATGTTTATCAGCTTCAAGCTGAAGAGTCTAAATTCTGCCATCATTTGATGTTCTGAACACCCACTATAATTTATAATTTAAAAGGGTTATTATATTTTATTTGTGGTTTTCTATGTATTTTGTGCCAGAACTGTAAGAAAATATTCCCATACATAAATAAAAGAAGCTTCACTGATATAATAACACTTAGGGTCTGCATATGAATCTTTCTATAAATCATAGTATCTCAAAGCACTTTACAAATGCCAATTAAGCCTTGTAGAGCATATCAGAAATTTGCAACTTACCATCTCATTTTACAGACATGAAGATGGTCAGTTGTGACTCATGAGCTATAGAACATTTAAATGCAATAGCTCAGGATAATAACTCAGCACCAGTGATTTGTCTTGATACACAATCAGAAGTGAATACAAACAGTGAGTGCTGGTGACTATGGGATGGATGCCTCTGCCTCTGTCTGGTGCTGGAAATGACAGCAACAGAAACACGTGGGTGCACATGGGTGAGGGCTGGGGGAAGCTAGAGGAACCTCCAGTAGATCACCTCTTATGGATAATTGAAGTACTGGGACTGTTTTTCATATCATGTAAGATACCCACCCCACCTAGCTGTGCCCCAGGCTGTCAATACAAATAATTCTATGTCTTTCTCCTGAGGGTGAAGTCCAGATTATATGAAGATCATTTTCCTATTCCTTGATCACACCATCTTCCTGAGGACAATATAAATTTCATTTGTATTGATCTGAAACAGACAAAAGTAGCATGTTTTAATAATTAACTTAGATTCTAAGGCAACTATGACCACAACAGCTAGGTCTTCACATCAGGAGTTCCATCATAACACTCAGTAGCAAGTGTGTTGTCCTACCCTTTGGCACCATTGATATTTTAATTTACCTGTTTAGGGAATTGTGTGTCATGTTCCTTTACTAGTGAGCATTAAGAAATGATGGGAGCAGATATATAATCTTTTATGTTTTTGTTGTTGTTTTGTTTTGTTTTTTTTCTGAAGAGGAAAACAATGTTTGAACATGAAGGTTCTCTAAAGATTATTCCAGCATGACAAATATTTATATTCGTGGTATAACTTGTATGTACTGAGAAACCTGGTTCACAAAGCAGTTAATTTCTAACTACTTTGTTAGTGACACGGGGTAAGTAACTAAGAAAATTCAGACATTAAAGCAAAAATTATTTTAAAGAATAATACCAAGTGATTGTACAGTGCTAGAACTGTCTTACTGAAGAAGCAACAGGAAAAAAAAAATCCCAGAAGCAGTTTTGTATTAGAAATCACAAATTACATTCTTTAGAACAGAGTAGTTCAGGTTTAAATCAAAATTATAGTTTTGCCAGGACTTTCTCATTTTATTTATGGTCATTTTCTGACCGTTTCTCCTAATTCTGTATTCTGTTTGCATATTTAGTTAAGTGAAAAACATTTCTTGTCCTAAACTGCTGAGCAGCATTGTTTTATGACAGAGAACAGACGAGTTCTTCAGTCTTCACTTCCTTCTTTCACTGAGTTATTAGGACCTAAGTTAACTAATATTTCTAAGGCAGTGTAGGATAATTTCAGGAGAGTTACATAGCTAGCACAGAAATAAAACACTGGATCTGGATCCATCACATTTGCTGAAGTTCAGAACAATGTTGTGGGTGTGATGAGCACAGTTTGTGACTAGCAACAGCGATGAGCATTTCCAAAGGGCAATTTATCCTCCATATCTCAGAGACCAAATTTAGGACAGGATGTGTCATAAGATTACCTCCTCATTTCAACCTACTTCTTATCATTTATTGTAGGCATAACATGTGAATATATCTTAGAGTACCCTGAATTTCTCAATAGCTAGTGTTAATATGATGCTATGGTCTAAATCTGCATCTTTAGAGTGATTTTAATGGAACATCACAGAACTGTAAAATCTAAAGATTTTATCTAGGACGAGGAAAAATTTAAACAAAAAATGGAAATTCACTTGGAAATTGCAAGTTACAGCTTAACAGAAATCTAAAGGAAGATAAAAATGCTTTGAATCAGTAAGTTAGCATAAGAGGAATGGATCAGTCAGCCATCAGGTTGGAAAGCTACTAAGAAAAACACCATTGAGGATACCAGAAATGTCATTGTCATTTGTACTCTTTACTCTCTTTTAAGTTAAACTGTTGGATATGACTTACAATTGGCACCAATCACATAAGGGTCAAAATTCAATTTATAATAGGAAAAATTTAAAATCTTTAATATCTTAGATAAACTAGAGATTTAATTGACTTTGCCTTTAGGGAATTAGCTGAAATAATTTCAGACTAGTTAATAGTTATGTTCAGCAAAGGAAGGACAACTGAATCATCATGAAACTGGAAAAAGATGTAGTGACTAATCTCAGGTGGTAAGATGAAATGTGTATACTGAATTTCAGGCTTTGGAATAAAAATCAAAGAATCTATTTGTAAGCATTTAGAAGATAATAAGGCAGCAAGTAACAGCCAACACAGATTTGTTAAGAACAATCATGTTGAATCAATAAAATTTCCAGCTATTCCTTGGGGAAGAGACATAAGATGTAGTTTTTCTCGGTTGTTAAACAGTTTTGGGCGACATCATAATCATAGTCAAAGTAGCTTAATGGTATGGATAAAACTATTTAAATTGGATAGGCAGAGTACTAGAAAAGAAAGTATAGTTTTGTGCAGTTTGCTACCAAATAATTCAAGAAAATAGGTTGGGTAGATTCTGTTCTGAGTCTGATACCGCTTCTTTTTTAACAATAATTGGGAGCACATCTATTTAATGATAACAGGCTGAAAAAGATACATGTATTTTGGAGAGCAGAGATATAATTCAAAATTACCAAGACAAGCTTCAAAAATGTTTGAAAAATAGGAAAAACTTATTAAGAAAGAGAACAAGGTACTACATTTAGTAAGAATAATCTACACCTGCAACATGTGGAATGATTGTCCAGATAGTTCTGCAGAATACACTCTGGGGGATAATTTAATTCTTTAACTGACCATCAGTCAATAATGTCACATATTTGTAAACCCCAATAATTTTCTGTCAGAAAAATATTGGGATTTAGAAAACAGAAACATTTCAGTTATTTCTGTCTACAGAAATAGGTAACTCAGGTATATGAAATAAAATAACCCTTTCCATGTCCCAAATGGTCTTAATTAGGCATGATCCAGAAAACTGTGAGAATTATCAGAAGCTTAGAAAAGACATGATACAGAAAGGAACGGGTCATAAGTCTTACAACAGACAAATAAGCATAAAATTGCCCCAGGAAATCTCCTGTTGTCTGTGCCCACAGGGATTGAAAGGTGGAAAATGTATTTGAGTAGCAAAAGGACTTTAGCTTATGTGTCTACAAGGATGTAAAGTCCAAAACCTCATCTCTGGACATCCTGTTCTGTTCGGTCACCTGCAGAATAAAAATGGGTTTTTTTTGTTTTTTAAGTGGCATTTCCTGTATTTCAGTTTGTGCACTTTGACTGTCTCCTAGATGCTTAATATCCTTTCACTTAATATTTAAGTCTATATTTTTCTCCATCAATTATAATATTTTTGAAGGAAATGCAGTATCTCTAGCTCCTGGCACATTGCAGGAAAGCAACCAAGGAGAGACAGTAGACAGAAATTTATGACTTTATAATAAATATCTATCAAAAATATTATTCCACATAGTAAAATTAAAATTATTTTATGATATTTTTGTCCCATCTTTCCATTTAAAGTCATTGACAACCCAATAAAGTTTCACTGTTTACCAAATTTATTCTTTACTGTTCATTTTATTTGTGTGTGTGAAAATTTTGTAATACCTCAAATTGAAAGTATAGTTATATTTTCATATGAAGAAATAATCTCTTAGTATCAAATAAAGACTCTTAAAATGTGCATTATTTACCCCTTGATAATAAAGTTTATATTTTCTTCTTAAATAATGTTCAACCAAAAAGTCCACTAAGAATTTTTAGATTGAAGTAAAAGGTGAGCAAAAATACTAATTCCTGTTATCATTCTCATTCTTCCTTTAAAATGAATCAAAACTTTAAAAGTGTAAAACTTCATAGGTACAATACTTTGATTAAAAATTGGATAAATACTGAAACTTGTTTTTAATGAATGAATGAATGGTCTTTAAAATTTATACATTTTAGAATATATTGATTACCTTAATTGTTTTAAATACTGAAAATTTTATGATGCAGTTTTACTATGGGACCAGTAATATAAAAAAAACTTTCAATCTATTCATTTTTCATCTATTTGTTACTGCTAAAGAGTGTCTGATTTGAATCAAACTGAAACCGAAATATTAAATATCTGAATTTGTAAAATGTTCCCAAGCCAAGTGATAAATTAATTTAACTTCAACATTAGGGCAAGACGACATGACTTAATTATCTTCCTTGTAAATTCAAAACAATTCAGAGGTCCTTTTTACACCTCTTTTATTACTTGTTCAAGATGCAACTCTTCAGCTATCCCTCTTTTTATTGAAAAGTAGATTTCCCCTTTTTCTTTTTAAAATCCTGTTTAGTAAACAGAAGGATTTGATTCTTAGAGGCAACTTGGCAATAAATTCCTTGTTAGTTTGCTTACAGTTTACTTTTCTGATTAAATCTCCTTGAACAAACTGCAAGCATACTCTTAACATGGGCTGTTAATTCAGAATGCAAATCATTTCCACATTTGTAATCTTTGCCTCATATTTCTACCTCCTTCAGAAAAATTTCCATTCATTTCTGTATGGGGGATTTTTTTTTTACAATTATTAAGCTAAATGATGGTTTCTGTCATAACTAGTTGTAACACCTTGCCTATTTGAACATTTTTTTTTTTTTTCATCTTATGAAAAGGGGCCAATTAGGCAAGATTTGGTACCTCAGAGCTTTGCTGGATCTAATCCCATGTGAATGTTAATGATTTATAAAATAATATACTCTCTTGCATACAGAAGGGCTGCAGAAGGCTTAAGCTGTCCAAAGATTTAGACAGGTTTAAGTGGTTTAGGTACTGCTTTTTTTTTTATAGGAGTCCTTTGCCTCACTTGGATGTATAGTGATGTACTTTAAGTTGTGATGTTTAAGATGTGAGTCATAGATCTACTCTTACCTTTGACGTACGGAGTTATTAGACCGCGAGCTTCTCAAAAAGAGGAAAAGAATAAAATTTATAGAACACTTGTACCTGAAATTAGATCTGTTCATATAATGCATCCTTGAATAATTTATTTTGCAAAAGATGGTGAAGTTCATCAGATAATCTGATCCGCAATGAATAACTCAATTACCTTGACATGACATTACATGCAGCTCCAGTTCCTATAGTAAGGCTACAGGAGAAAAAATGCATAACTACCCACTTGCCTGATCTGCAGGAAGGAATGAATTTTGAATTTTGCCTTCAGGAAAGGTGGTTACATGTCTGGAACAATTGCTCTGCACATCAGAGCAATAAAGTTTTCAGATGATTTCATCCCATTTGACTTCTGCATACTACTACAGTAAAGACAACTTCTCTGATGAGAAAACTGACACCTCTTATCACTAGTGGGCGTCTAACTCAGCAGCAGAAACAGATGGAGCCAGGGAAATCACAGCATCTGTCACATAGACAGCTATGAAATGCATAAACACTCACTGTGAAGGTGAAAATTGGCAGACTAGCCTTCTGGTTGTAGCATAAAACCATGAGGTCTGGGCTCCAAAACTAGCTCCTGGATGGATCATCCTCACAGGTAAAAGTCACCAGTTTTCACACCCACATGTGCATTCATCCTGCTTTTGGCTGGGCTAAGCACAAGACAGCCAATTAGCTGTGGTGAGAGTAGAGAGCTGCTGGGGAGGTGGGCAGATAATGCTGACAAGTCTAAAGAACAGCAGTGGAGATGGTCTGGTGTGCTGGAAGATGGAGACTGTTCAGAAAGCGCTTTTTTGGGAATTGCCAACACTAAGGGCTTTCGGTCATGCTACTGTGAATGTAATTTCTAGGCTTTTCCAGAAGCAGGAGAGGTTGAGACAGGAACAGACGCTGTAGGATTGGTATCACAGTGGACCACATGACAGGAAAAAATGATGCCTACATCTGGCTTGAAGTGCATAAACATTCTGCCAAGATCTGTGAATGAGATATCTGTCAAACAAGATATGAGTTTATTCGTAAAATGCTCCTGATGCATACTATTTCATAAGCTGACAAAACTCATGAATTTCGGTGTTTTGATGCACTGGGATATAATACTTTCTACTGAACATGGGCAGGTAATAGTGGGGAAAAAAAAAACAATTAAAAGAGGACAGAATCAACATAACTTCCCAAATTCAGTAAGAGAAATTGTGAGATGAGAAAGAAAAAAAAACAAAAAAACAAATCCCAAAACCACACCCAAACCAACCAATCAACAATAAAAAGAAAAAGAACAAGGAAAAATACCCCAACTGCCCTTTCCCCACCCTTAAAAAAATAAAACAAGGATGTTTGAAATCATAACCACTTCAGGACCTTGTCTGCAAATAAGCCAAGCTCTACACGAAAACGTCACTCAGTTTGGCTGAGGTGGGAGAATTAACTTCCAGGTGTCCACACTAGTAAGCCAGATATAAAAACTGGAGAATGACTAGAGATTCAGCTGAATCATTTCACTTAGGTAATGGGTAACCTATTTACTTGAGAAGTCAGAGGAAACTGGGAACTTGATGATAAACAAAACTTAACTTTCAAGCGCTGTAGGTAATTAAACTTTCTTTATAATTTTAGATATTTGCACATCATTCACTGTCATTGAAAAATAATGCCTTTCTCATAAAGAGCCAGGGTACTGAAACCAGTGTGGTTTTTGCTATGGCAGAACCTACAATGTCCACTTCTACAGCCAGCTGTCATGTTGTAATGGAAATGAGTGTGGTATGATAAAAGCCGTAAGTATTTAATAGTCCTTTGTCACTCCATCCCACAAGTCAAAAATGGCTTTCAGCTGTGTGTACAGCAGCATAAACCTTGGACTTAGCCAGTTTTCTGCCTGTTTGGTAC
The DNA here is from genome assembly GCA_013399835.1 of Leptocoma aspasia. Lineage (NCBI taxonomy): Eukaryota > Metazoa > Chordata > Aves > Passeriformes > Nectariniidae > Leptocoma > Leptocoma aspasia. The sequence continues at coordinate 551,413 of VXAX01003647.1, read as the reverse complement.
ATTGCAAGAAAAAAAAAAGAAATTAAAGTATTTCAAAAGGAAAAATCAGGAAAAATCAGGAAGAGCTTGGTGAGTTTTCTATGTTTTAAACCTTTGGAATAATTGGAACTGTAGTATTTATAGAAAATTCAGGGTAAAAAAGTGAGGAATCAAATATCTGAGTCGCTACCACACTCTCCAGTTATTTTTCATGGAATTATCTAAGATATTAGCTCCATGTAAAATGGGAAATGGGAATCACTGGCCTTCGCCTAAGATTCCATAATGTCAGATCTGGGAAATAATTGAGTTTACAGCTTGCTGGCATCAAATCTTGCACTCTATCAACCACTATTTAGTCTCTTTTAAAAATAATATTTCTCATATTTTTATTTCTGTAAGCTGTGACTGAAGGTACGTATACACCAGTGAAGTAACCCAAAATAGGGAATCTCAAGGCAGAAGATTGGAGATAAAGCCTCAGGGCAACAATGTACAAATGAAGGACTATTCTGCAAAGAGATTACCTTGCCTCAGAACTGAATTCCCTTGCACAGAAATGAAGTAAAGTTTCTTGTTTTAAGACAGATTTATCTCAGCTCTGTAGTCTTCATTATGTAACTGGAACTGCTTCTTTAAATTAGCTGGGATTTCTCCATTCCTTCCTATTTATATGTTTATGCCCTTATTTTACAAATTATATTTCTCTTCCCAAAGATATCCTGTTATTTAATTACTAATTTTGTATCCACTTCTAAAATGTCAGTCTGAAGTTACATAAAAGGTAATTCTCTGTACTTAGTATTTAACTATGCTTATACAAAATATGTTATCAATAATCATTGTGAATGCTATTTCTGCATTAATGACAGTGTGACAATTATCCCTTTTTGCTTCTAGCAAATTAGACTTTTTTTCAAAATACATCTATTCTGGTCATTCATTCTTCACGCACAAATATAATGGGATACAGAGGTGAAGCCTGCGTTACATGAAATCAGAATTATGTTTTTTTAAGATGATCTTTCTAGACTGAAAGATCATTAAATTTAAGTAATGCTTATTGTCCTTTACAGCATTTTTATAATTAACTGTTGATGAAAAATTATGTGAAACCTGAACCACCAGAAATATTGACTGCTGAAAGAGCTGATACAGTTTTCTTGGAGCAAGTATCCTCTGCTTGTAAGTCTGCCAGAACCTGAAATAATTAAGTAGAAATATAGTGCCTTCACTAAAAGACGAACTATAATTGAGTAAAGATCTGTTAGGAGATGCTAAAAATATTGATATAGCTTTACATTTAAACTTGACAATTTCCTTCCTGATATCTAAAAATTATGAAAGCTGTGTAAACCTACTAAGAGCACTTGTCACATATAAGAACTATTACTGAGCATCGTGGTTGTCTTACAGCAACCCTTACCCAATGAGTTTTGCTTTTTACTTGGTAGAATTACTTAGTGTACCTTGCAATGCACTCAGTGGAAATATGGCAGGTTAAATCCAGTGGAAGGGTGGTCAAGAGAGGGTATTTTCTGTTAATGGACTGTATGATCTTCCTTCTGACCCAGCCTGTCTTCTGATTTGGCAACTGAGTGCTAAAAGCGCTTTGTCCAGGTTTTGGCTGAAATAGAATTGGTCTTCTTCCTAATAGCTGGTGCAGTGCCATGTTTGGAATTTAGTATGGAAATAAGGTTGATAATACTCTGATATTTTAATTGTTGCTAAGTATTGCTTACTCTAAATCAAGGACTTTCCAGTGTCTCAAGCTTTGCCAGTGAGGAGCTGCACAAGAAGCTGGAGGGAGCATGGCCAGGACAGCTGACCCAAACTAGCCAAAGGGCTATTCCGTACCACAGAAGGTCACACCCAGGGTATAAACTGTGTAGAGGTAGCTGGGCAGGACCAATTGCTGCTCAGGGAAGGGCTGGGCATTGGTCAGTGTGTGGTGAACAATTGTGTCATCCTCATTTTCCTTACTTGGGTTAGTACATCATCATCTTCACCATCATTTTCATCATCATTGTCATTGTCATCCTCACAGTATTATAATTAGTGGTTTATATTTGACTTTGTTTCAATATTTCAACTGTTCTTATCTAAACCCACAAGTTTAACTTTTCTTTTAATTCTCCTTCCCACTAGGTGGGGAAAGGGGAAAGTGTGAGTAAGTGGTTGCCTGGAATGTAGTTGCTGGCTGGTGCTAAACCACAAACATTGTTATTATCTAAAGACTCTGGTGCTTTCACGTTCCTCTTTAGAACTTCTGTATTAGTTGATAAGTCCAGTTCTCTTTTTGTAAGCATACTCAAGTGTAGCAGAACTTGGAAAAGTTCCCCAAGCTAGCAAAGGATGTGTAGACAGGTATCTGCAAAAAAATTTTACTCTACAAGTCATTTGGCACACTGAAAACATGTTGCATTTCTAAAATACCCCCAAGTCCATAACTGTCGCCCACAGATCCTTCTACAGAAACAGAATGGTTGAGGCAGTAAGGGAAATTTGGAGAATGCTGGAGATCATCTTCTTTCCTGGGCAAAGGAATCCTTTCCTAACCATTCAATTATCTCTCTAAACTTGTGGTGCCTCCTCATGTGATCTGAGATTTCTGGCATTTGTTTTCTTGCATATAGTGGATGCTTCATTCCTGTAAATGTATACTTATTGTTGCCTACGCCTCATTGAGACCAGAGACTTAAAAGAGTGGTGAAGATGTGCTATCAGAGCCCATTTGAGAAGACCAGGTTCTTTGGAACAATTTTTGTTTCTATGGGAGTGATTGGCATCTTCTGTATAATATGTTGGAAAGGGAATTAGAACATTTAAGATGTATGCTCTTTTTTTCATTGGCAAATTTATTACAGTAGTTAAAATACTTAAATTATCAGAAACAAAATTAAAATTATTAGCAATTTTTTCATGTTTTCATCTGACTGGTTAATATTTTATATTTACGTTAGAAATATCACCTCTTCCTCTTTTCCTGTTCTAGCCCAATTTGAGATTTTTCTCTGAGTTGGAGAACTTTGCTGGGTTGCATACATTTTCCCAGTTGAATGACAGTAAGCGGAACACAGTGAATAACACTCTTCCATTTAATTGTCAATATGTCTGTTTGTGTCAGAATGATTTGAAAATGAAACAGAATTTCAAAAGATGAAAATTTCCACGTCCATTGAGAGCAAATGTAAAACTTTTGTAATTAGTTAATTCTATATTCTGATAATATGCTTTATTTAAAACAAGACAAAACAAAACCAAAAGAAAACAAAAACTAACCCTAAAAAGGAAAATATTTCCCTATTATTGTTTTCAATTAGGACTTCTGGTTTTGTAATTGAACAAACAAAATAGACTATAATTGTGTCTAGGTAGAAGCTAAAATGCTATATCAGGAAATGGCCAGTCTCAGCCTGCCTAATTCTCATGCTCTTTCCCAGAACACTGATTACTGGACATTACTTGAAACAGCTTTCTAAATTATATACCCTTTTCATTTGACCAGCTGAGCAATTATTGATTCTTATTTATTTTCTGTTAATATGAGATTTTTGCACGTACCTAGAATGCAGTGCAGGCTTCAGACTATTTGCTGAAGGAAATGATACTATTGCAAATGTATTTAGGATGACAATATGGTATTTTAAGCTGGTGATACTTTGCACATATAGCTCTTGCTAACAGAGCAGAAATTAACGGAGAGAAGATAAGCCAATTTGTAAACCTCACCCTCATGCATGTGAGATGTTACTCACATGAATGATCACTGAGTTTTCACTCTCACTGCATCAGAGAATTGCTTGTGAAAACTCATTATTTTGTAATCAGAAGTCAGGGGCACAGGGTAAACTTATGCTATAAGCATACCCTTGGTGTGAGATTCATCATATGCCAATATATGGAAATCCTCATACCGTCTTACCTCAGTACAGAATTATTTTCAGATGGCATTTAGCCACAATGAAGAGTCTGTTTGACGTACTTGAGGCATTAAGGATCATATTGTAATTCCAGCTGAGTATTTCTGTGAATCTCTAAACATATGGCTTTGTGGTTGTGTTGGAAATTTTCGAGAAATGTGGAGGTGTGTATTTGAAGTTGGAAGCTGACCCATAACACAGTGTAGTAGAGTAAAAGGGTTCTCTGTGTTTTTCTGTAATGTACATGCAGATGAATAGTTTTTTTTTTTCTTTTTGTACTGGCTAACTGATTAGAAAATGTGTCTCAGAAAAAATTTCTCAGCCAGATATCTGTTAACCCCCTCTCCCTTCAAATCCTCTTTTAATGACATTCACAAGGACATTTGTGGAACAAAACGTAGCACATGTATTTTCATTTTGGGGGTTGGGGGTGGGAAATACAGTTCATTGCAACAAATATATCTTTTCTCCTCTAAATATCATGCAGTGTGATCTTAAATGGCTCCAAAACAGACATTTTGTGCTGGGCTGAAGGTCAAGAGAAGAATGCAAGCGAGCAGGGGAAATAAGGAGGGACAGGATATTTCTGGATAAGCTGAGGGAGCAGTGCCTGCTAAATGTAAAAGATCTATGGGAAATCAAGTCCTGATTGTAGGATATCTGTGAAAGGATTAGTTCCCATCCTTCCTTTACTCCTGGCAGGAGAAACTCAAGAGCTTTGCTGCTAATGGCTTCTCCGGCATTTAACTTAAGTGACTCTCCCTAGGCTCACTCCTTCTTCAAGCTGACAGCCTCTCAACCTGCTTAGTACCAGCCAAGATGCATTCATGAGGAGACACTCCTGGGGCTTTGTAACCTGCTATGTAAGCTCTGTTCCTATTCCTGCTGTTCTCAGGGCCTCACTGCTTCCTTCTCTGTCCCTACATTTCCCTCCAAGCTATGCAGCAGAAAGAGCTTTTGACTAATTTCATTAAAGCTATTGAAATAACATAGAGAAATTCAAATAAAAGTAGGCAAATCACAGTGAAAATGGTTCTCCTCCCTTAAAGACAGTGTGCTATTTTTATTAATAGACTTAGCATATTTTGTCTAGAAACAGTGATGATATTCAAATAGGAAAAGAATAGGCTTACCTAGATGCAAAGAAAAGAACATACATTTATTAATAAGCAACCATTGGGTGCCTTAAACTAGTGCTGTCTCAGAAGAGGTCAACTTACAGTCACAAAACAGCTACTTTAGTCTCTGTCCTGGAAACAGCTTGGTACCCCTCGTATTGCATTGTAGTGCCAGAACTTATTTTCTTCCAGTATGCTAAAAAAGGACTTTTTAACTTCAAGAATCACTTATGTTACAGAGCAATTATTAATGTTAGCCAGTTCATAATCTTCTGTGCTTACAGTAAGTCAGAAGGGTGTATTTTTTTTTCTTGTGACCTCTTCATTTCTGTCCTTGCAGAGTTCAGTCTTACAGCACATCCTGCTCATTTCGACCTTCTTTCTGTTTCTTGGCCTTTAGCGTTCAAATAGTTTTCCCCTGTGCATTCCCCTTTTAGGGCGCCCCAGGAATGTCTTGCATTTTGGTTGTAAGCCCACTTAACATTCTGATTATAGCTGTTGTCCTAAAATATTTTTTGCCAAATTGATCTGGACTACTTCCAAACCAGTTCCTGTCATTTTCATGCACTGATGCTGCTGTCTGAAATGCCTCTAACAGCATCTTGCAACTCATGCTCCTTCCTCCTCCTTGTCCTGCTGGTTTCAACATTGCTGCTCAGTCTTTTCTTAAACTGGATGTCTTTCCATATTTTTAACTCATTTGCCTTTTGGCTGAATGTCTATAAACATTTCTTTGTTTTTTGTTTCTGTGGACTACTTTCTTCATTATACATTACATTCTCCAAACATCCTACACATTGCCAGGGTTTTTTAGGGATGGGGGGCAGGGTAATCTCAAGTAATGATAATGCTAAGAAAAGACTTCCCATTTTTATCCCAAATATTTCTAGTTCACATTTTTGGCTTCTTGTGTCTCATCTGCTGCTCAAGATTGCATGGATTCAATCGTATGGATTTAATTTCTAAATCTATGTTCTTCTGCTTTAGCAGTTTCCTGTTCTTACTGACGTCAACATTATCACTCTGTAGCTGGCACCTACTACAGCAGGACTGTTTGGTAGCCTCTCTCTCTCTCTAAGCCATGATCCATGCTTCTAAGTTTTGCCAGCTGAGCTTTCACAATTAAAATATGTGGAAAAAGATTGCACACTTCACAAAACTGTACAGTTCATATATTCATAAAATGAGTAAAATAGTCAAAGTGAAGCAAAGTTCTGGTCTGTGTTGGCTGGGTGCGCTTTCCAGAATAGCTCTACTGTTATATATTTACTAGCAAATTTGGTACTGACATGCATTTTGTGTTAATATTTCTAAGTCTGATATTTTGTTTCATGTTCCCCCAGTCCAAAACTTCTTGTTCAGGCCATCATCTCCCACGTAGAGCTCTCTTATCGGTTCCTGCAAAATTATAATTTTCCATGGTGGTTTTGTTTTCAATGTCATTCTTCAGATTTTGCTTCTGTTGAACCAAATTCAATAATGTCATAGGAAGTGCTTATTTAGTGGACCAGTGTGCTGAAAACTGTGATAAAAAAGTCAATTCAACTCAAAGCAGTGACGCAACTCAGCATTGCTGTTGCTGCATCCTCCCATGCTTTATGTGGTCTCTGTCTTGTCTCCCTTGCCAACCACCATGTATAAAATTAGTCAAAGAAAAAAACACAGACGCAACAACACGCACAAGAAAAGGACATGCCAAGACAGAGGAATCACAAAGAAAAGATTAATGGGCAAATGCTGTGGAGGAGATCAGGCTGTTTTTACAGGCTCACCAACCAACCTCAAGTTCAAAGGTCGCTGTTTCTGTAACCATCCTCACAGGGGTATTGGTCATCAAACAAGCACTCCAGTAAGATCACCTTAGTGAAAATAGCAGTGGGAAATCTGAGGATGAGCAGTATCCCTGCTCAGTAAGTGGCACATTCTTCTTCCTGAGAAATTTCCTCAAAGAATTAAGTTGTCTTAAAAGATGCTAGAAAATGTGCTTCCCAATCGGAGGTTTTTTCACGATTCCTACAATTGAACTAACACTGAAATAAAAATCAAGCTTGATAGTAGTTATTGTGAAGCAGATTTACTACATATTCAAAAAAATCTTGCATAAAGCCACACTGTTGTGTTTTTATCTGTTAATATCTTTTTTCAGAAGTAATATGAAACATTCCTTCTATGAAAGATACCACACAACCCCGCCACCATTGCTACTTCTTTTGATTTGTGGGAATAGAATGCATATGTCACATAAAAAACATCCAGTGAAAAACTTCTAGTGAAAAGATTCCCATCTATTTTATTATGTCCAAAATAAAAGTCAGGTTCAGAGAAACTTTCTTGAGATGGAGAAATATCTAAATTCAGGTAATACTTCTATTACTGTAAATTCTGTTTACAGAGTAGAACTCTGATGTATGAACTAGGTATTTATATTACTTCATAGGTTTACTTTTGAGGTAAGGTAACTGAACGTCCAATGCTTCGCCACGGGACGCAAGGGCTATGTCTATGTCAATAAATTAACAGAGCCAGGCACTTCAGCGCTATCCTGGGAACATCAGTTCTGCTTAAAAACATGCCATGCTCCTTGGATCACTTTCTGCTACACAAACAGTGTCAGTGCTTGATCACTATCCAGGAAACAGCATGGTCCATGGATCTTTCCAAACAGGTCATAGAGACTGGCTGATAAGACAGCTTAGCTGTGGGGATGTGCTCTGCTCCATGGCACTCCTGCTCAGAGAAGGAAATACACCTTGGACATTTTATTAACTAATATTTGCAGCTAAATTTCTAAATTAGATATTTTAGTTTTGGCTCTTATGTGACTTTGCATGGAAAAATTCACTTGTTTAACCCTCCTTTTGGTTTCCTAAGGCTCATAAGTGATACTGGCACATCAAGATCTCCTGATTACAATCACAGAAAAAAAAAAAAAAAGTAAAAGTTGGACTCATTTTAACATGACTTATGGGATTAGAAAACTTTTTGCTTTATAGCACCAAAGGAATTTTTTTGTACTCTTATTGCTTTCACTTTAAAATTGTATTTCCAAATGCTGTTTAAAATTTTCTCCTCTTCAATGTTATTTTATTTATTTTAATGCATGAGACATGATAGCTCTGGCTCTTTTTGAAATGGGAAGGAGGAGTATTTGATAAATAGCACTGAAGGCAAGAGATCAGCTTCCAGTTTCCATTACCCACTTTTGTATTTTTGAAGTTGTCAGCATTTCCATGACTAAAAAAAAAGCATTTCATAATAGTGCAAAAAATTAGTGACAATGCTTCCACTGTAATTTACATGTTGTAAATTTTAGAGCTTCATCTGCTGGTGGTATCTGGGAGAAGAACTTTTCTCCCAAATAAGTGGCAAAATGCTTTGCTTCTGGAGTGAGATCATCTCCTTAAGATCTACACAGCCACTGAGAATTCAAAAGAGTCACAGATGTAGTATTTAGGTGATGCAAAAGTTCCCTAATTAGAGGAACAAAAGTCAGATGTATGCACCCAACAGCCTTCCCTTTGCTCTCCTCTGGAGAAGACATATAAAAGAAAATGCCTAATCTCTACTAACTCACATGAATCCATCCATGAAAAAAATGTAAACCCATGCTAAGCCTCATCGGATGACTGAGACACCAAACTACAGAGGGAAGAATAATATCTTCTTAATCAGGGCAAAGAATTGCATGAAAAACAACGTGGTATGCACAAACATCTTTTACTGAAAAGGTTCATTAAACTTGCTATATACAAAAGCTGATGTATTCTATACTCATCCTTTAAATAAATATAAGTAATTGCATTCTAATTTTGAGACTGTCTGAATTTCATGCTATTAGCTATTTTATGTGACATTTATTTATGTGAAAATAATATAGGTGGAACACAAAAATTTCTTCAACTGAAATCTTGAGAGGCCAGGTGTGTTTTTAGCTGGCCTTTTCAATGGAAGGACACTTCAGGAACCTGTTCCATTGTCCATATATTTTTGTCTCTTTCCAGCAACTTATTACTGAAAAGTCTAGCTGTCAGTTGACAATCATAATATAAGTTGAAATGTCAACTGAATTTAAGATGGGACTAGGGTCTCAGAGACATTTAAATTTACAGCTAAAAGTAAGAAGCAGAAAGGAAAAAAAATATGTTGTGGATGGAACAAAATGTGGAAAAATTCAAGTTTCATTTGGGGAAAATGAAAAAAAATTGCCTGATTTTTATCAATTGCTGAAGCCTCAGATGACAACCAGAATTCTGCAACTTTCTGATGTGAAGTATCTAAACTTTAAACCTATATAATCATACTTGTAGAAATGTAATATCCTTGCACCTTGTTCTCACTCTCTCTTTTGTAATGTGTATAGTGTATTAAAAATTTGTTAACTTACTTACCTTTATAATTTGTATTGAGGCCTATTTTAAGGCTCAAAACTTAATTTTAGATTTGATAAACTGAATTGTATTTTTTACACAGAAGTTCTTTTATTTCTCATCTTATTAATTTTTCTATTCCAAATAATTTTTAAAATATTTTTGATGGAAAGATGTACAGGACACTCTAACAATATATATTTTGTTGGGTTTGTTTTGTTAATTTTTGGATAACAGCAAGCCATTAATTTTTCATTTCTGAAATGAAAATGTAATCCTAATAAGTGATTAATATTGCTACAGAAAAAAAACTGCATAAGAACAGCCACACATCTGGTAGCAATAGAAAAATAGAGGGCACATCTAACTCCAGGCCTAAGGAGGTTTCTATGCTCAATAGAAGAGGGAGCCTTAAGAAACTCTATTTAATTTCCTCCCCAAGACTTAAATGATTAAGCCTATGTCAATCTGGCATATGTTTGCCCTACTTTTTTTTTAAATGGCCACTAATGGAGACTTAATAATATCACCAGACAGTCTATTTTTATATTAACAGCATGAGAATTTTTTACTTTGCTTATTACTTGATCTTTTTCCTGCTGCATGACTTTTAGTCCTTTGGGCTATGAAGGCAGAAGACGAATTTTTCCTTTCTCTTTGCTGTATCCTGTATCTGCACACATATACACAAGTATTCTCATAAATAACTAAATATAAGTGTATATAAATATGCATATATGCTTCCCTCCTTCCTTCATTCACTTCATAAGCGTTCCTCTTGGCTTAAGATAAGTCAGGTCATTCAATATTTCCTTTCAAAGTAGTCCTGATTTTTAGATTTATGATTGTTTTTGTTTGTCTCCCCTGTCCAATATTTTGCTTGACATAAATACCCAATACTCTGCTCAGCATTCCATCTGGATCTTGCCAACTCCAAACAGGACTGTTCTGTACTTTTAGTTGCTCATCACATTCTCAAACGATGTCTGCATGTTTTGCCACAGACTTTTGTACTTTTGGCACGTGTCCTGATCAGGATCCCCTATAGCCTTCAATTCTTTTCTATTATCTATTCTCTATTCTATTTCTATTATTAACTGTTCTGTTGCTAACAATTTTGTTTTACTCTTTATTTCCACAGCTGATTACCAATGCCCTATTTGTTGTCTTATGCACCTATTCATACAGTTCCTCCCTACCGCTCCTTATTTTTTCCTCTACTTGTCATAAACATTTTGAAATCTAATCTTTCCCTCCCAAAACATCACCATGTTAACATCACCTGGAGATATGATCAAATATTAAGGAAACCATTGATAGGCATTAGGCTGAGGACAAAACCTGCACAGCCTCACTCAATATATTTTTCTATTTCAAAGTGAATTTATAGCTGCTCTTCAAGCAGTATAACCTGGGTATTTTGGTACAAATTTTAATTTAATTACATAAAGTGCATGTCCCTCTATTTTGCTAATGAGAAGGAAACATGGAGAGCATCAAATATAAACCTCTACTACTTCTCTCTTTTTTTAAAGGAGGTCTTGGCAGTTTTTCAATTTCTTCTAGTGCTCTGTGCCAGTGGTCTCACATACATGCAGATATCTCACTTTTCTCAGTAGATTGTAATCTCTCTTTTTTGTATCCTACGATATGATCCTTTCTCCCAGATACTCATATTAACTTTCCCAACTGCCAGCTCATTGTTGACCTTTTCTCATTAAGCACCTCAGCCCACTGAGAGCTGTGTCTTGACCATTGCCAAGATGTGGGTGGGCCACTGGCAGGAATCACATGAAGTCATGGAACAACAGGGACATGTGTCACATATATGTGACAAGGCTGAAAATGCTTAATTCCTCATCCTTCAGTTTAGGAAAAGTTAAAAGATCTTGAAAATGTGTGTTTTCACAGACTAGATAACAAGTTAATGTAGCTGGAGTGGCATTTTTAATTAGTGGTGGATGCAGAAATATTTGCCTAACTGTTCATGCACCCTGAAGTAATTAATGAGATGTGAACTTCCCTGTTTCTATTTAGCTGATCGGAATATCAGCTTTGAAGCCCAGTGGCGGCATGTTGCTGTTGGCATTTACTACTTAGACACTGTTCATGGAATGAGGGCCAAAAATGGTATTTAAACCTCTTCGGGTTGGAAACTAAGGACTTGAAGTGTGAAAAACAGCAAAGGAAATTGTAAAAAAAAAAAAAAGGCTAGACACCAAAAAGAAGCAAAGATTTAAAACAGCAGTGGGCAGAGGAGGTTCAATTTTTTTTTCTTTTTTCAAAGAGTAGCAAATGTGATAAGAAAATATTTGGACAATTCAATAAAAGTCTGTCTGGGATCACTACACAGTAGCTCTCTACTGACATCAGTGGGTGTTGTGGCCCCTGCACTGCAGACCGTATATAGCCCTGAATTCATACCTCCTGCTACAAATAATCATATTTTGATACTGCCAAAGCCAGTAAGTGTGTAAAACCTGTAAACCAGTCATGTAACAGAACCAGGGAGACTAACTTTTAAGTTAAGATGATCAAAAACAAATGGCCATTCTCCTCACTTGCGGCTTTTAAGTTTGTAAGGTCAACCTGGGTCGTGCTCTCAGGCTGCGCTCTGAGTGTTTTTTGATTGAAGCTGAAATTCCCGCATGGACACTTGACTCCAGAAGGGGGAGCTTCAGCAGGCACAATTACAGTAAAGTCAATTTGCAAAGAAATATTTAAATAGCTGTTTTCTTACAAATAGATTTGAGGGTTTTGTTCAGGGCAACATCAGAATTTAATCTGATCAGAACACGTGTAAATGCTTTAAATACTTTTTGTCACCTAGCTCTATTAATAACAATTATTTTTATTTTTCTTTAAATAAAAACAATGGCAAATAAAAAAAAATACTAAATCTTATTGAAAACAAATACCTTCAAAAGTAGTTGCATGTTTATGTAAATGATATCTAAAACTGTAATTTCTTACATTCTAATAGCTTTCAGTGTGTCTTAAAATAAACAAACTGGCTGCTTTCTATTCACACCAGGTAAGGAAAAAATACACACTTTTTCATTTATTGATAGCTTAAATAATGAATAGGGACTAGAAGTTGAGGTAGCTGCTGGGTCATTTTATTAATTTAGGTTTCTTGGAAAGCCAGTGTTAATGCATAGTTGTTAGGAACAAACTAACAATACACCTGCAGGGGTATTTACATGTTTTTAAGTGCAGAAGCGCACTAAATCTGAAAGAAAAGAGTCTGAAGACAGAAGAGAGAAAAGTTACACTTATAATTAAGCCCTTGATGAAATCTAGTAAGAGGTTTCTGAGGGCAGACTGCTGATTAAGAATACAGGAGTCAAGAAAGCAAATAGCAAATCTCTTGTGCTAAGACCAAAACATTTTGAGTTCCTACGTTTGCCTTAGGGTATGGATTGTCCAATAGCTTTCAGAGCAGCAAGACAACTCAAATGTACAGAACTCTGTTCTTAGATATTTTGCACAGATCCTCTAACTTCCTTGGAGAGCTTGAAAAGCTGGACATGGGTATCTGCAGACCTATTTTCCTCTGCAGCCATGACAACGACATAGTATGTTCTGGATGTTTCCCTCTCAGTCTGGATGGTTTAAATATTTATTACCTCAGTTAAAAGAATTTTGAAATTTTTATCCTAGAAAGCCTTAGAAAACAGAAAGTCCAGACATTTCTCTGAAGTTTAATCTGTCCTGGCCACAAGTTCATAATAGTTTAATAGGTAGTATTTCAGTTATCATACATAGTTGAGTTTTTACTAGGGTTGACCAGATAGGCTGCAGCTTTCTTTTTCATGCCAAGTAAATAAAGCAAAGAAGAATATAAAAATTATTGATAGATAATATTTAGAACAAGGTTTTAGTATCACATGTACAGTGATCTGTTTCAAAGTTTTCAGTCCTTTAAACTTGTGATGGACTGTAACACCCAGAAAGTATTCACTTACAAACTCAGACACTGATACAACTTCCCCTATATACAATGGTTCAATTTACAAATCCTTCAATTCCATTTTTATAGGTATTGAAAATTGGCAATAAGTAAAAGAGTGTCACTTTCCGAGGTATTACTTCAAATCATATCAGTTCATTTTGGGTTATACTATGAAAAATTAGAAAATTATAACTACATAAAGTAGAATTTAATAAAGAAATCATAGCTTGGGGGAGCAAAAAAACTCCTTTATAAACTAGATAGGGTACAGTTATGACTCTGGAAAAGATAATTCTTGTCAGAGAGAAACACGAAGTTGTGTTGGTTTTAGATCTCTTTCTATCCTCATTGTTCCTATGCATGATGTATCCAACATAAAGGCCATCAAAGTTGGTGTTATTTTTTTCTGTTGGTTTATATTGACTTTAAAACACATTTTTCATTCCGCTTTCAGTGTATAACTACATCTGTACTTTATTTGCTGTTATAAAACATATCCTTAACTTTCTGTTTCAGTTTCCAGATTTTTCACACTTTTTGCATAATGAATTTAAGCCTCTGGGTAAATAAACTTTTCTTTTCTTGGTTATTTTTTTCATGGACTACTTCGATATATCCATTGTCCCTTAGGGTTCTCAGTTTGCACATTTTATATTCACCTGCATATTAACAGGCCATTAATATTATCTATTTGCTCCAAGTGAAATGAGTAGCTCATGTTTGGCTTTCAGTAAACAATCCATTCAAAGGCATCAGAGAAAAGTGAAGCTGTGACTTTCTCATCTAGTTTGTTCTGTTAGTGCAACATAGGCACTGTAAAAATCTGCCTACCTTCATGCTTCTTACTATAATTTCATAAAGTATCTAAATAAGTGCTTTCCAGCTTTTAGGAAAAAAAAATATTCTGGGAATAGAAGTCTGAGAATTGAGTGAGTAATCCAAAGATCAACCTGAGAATCAAGGCTCAGACACGCATCACAATTTCAGAGTTCTTCAGATTCTCTGTAGTATATCCCCAGGTTTCACACACAAACGATGCCAATGCTTAAAAGAATGTACAATTTTTGACAGAGTTGTGCCCCTTTTTAAATGTGTGATAATTTTAAAAATCCAAGTTAAGCATTTTATCTCTTTGAAGAACTTAATGGAAATATAGATTCAAAGTGGAAAAAAGGATCACACTGATTTAAGCACCTAAACTCCATCACTTTAGTGTGATTCAGAACCCAAACTTACACACAACTGTGTGTTCTTTTCCTAGTATTTGTATTATTGCAAAATATCACATTTATTGTCAATGTGAAATAAATCTGCCTGGTTTTAGAACTTTTAAATTGATTAATTTGGAAAATCATCTATGAAAATGATCAAAAATATAAAAACCAAGTTTCAATGACACTTTTTTCCCATCACTGATGCATTCCACCAACCATTTCAAGTTGTCAAATTGAAAATAAAGTCGAAAAGAAAGGATGATATTTGGAAGAGTGAGGGCAGAACTGTTTATCAGTCTTAGAATATAAATTTGATTGCCTGTTATGTCAAAGACTGCAAAATTATTCTGTGATACATGCATCAGAAGCATGTGACAAATATACTTTCATTGATCTTAAAATCATACCAAAAATCAGTAATCATCAAGTATTCTTCCAAACTCATTTTCTAAAATCAAAAAGCCGATATTTTAAGCACAACTCACACAGGCGCAATGTGCAGGCTCACACACACTGCCTCTCTCTCCTCCTTTTGACTTGAAGAGTTATTTGGTTTTCAAATTACTTTTTGTCTACTTTATTTTTTGCACAGTGGTGAAGTTAAATTAGGTGCTTCAGAAATATGTATGAAATACACCTTTTCCCAGAGTATATATTTCTGGAAACCTAACAAAAATTGCACACTTTGTTCCCCTTTCTTACTTTGTCCACAATCTGGCCTGTAAAACATTCACAGTTTGCGGTGACAACAGGTGACCCTGCTCAGCACCCAAGAAACCTAAAATGCAGGAAAGTTGTACTCTATCAGCCCATGTGAGATCAGAAATCTGGGAATAATCCTGTGTTGGGTTTGTTTGCCTGATTTGGCTATATGACATTGGCACAGGGAAACAAGATTTTAAACATAGTCAATTATTCCTACCTATACTACTAAAAATAATAATCTTTGACCTGTGTTAAGGGATAGCCTTTTCTCAAAGGGTATGTACTGAGGATACATCCAAAATCTTGAATATGCTGGCAGTTTTGTCCCAGGAAAAGGACTGATTTCTCTCCCTAATATGAGGGTACTCAATGAAACAGTGAAAAAAAGGAGGCCTGGGTGGTTTAAGGTTTTTTATGATGACCAGCTGACAAGGAATGAATGTCTGTGTGTGAAATCCTGCTCCCTAAAATTAATCTGAAATAGCTATCTTAAAATCACCTTAATATCCTGAAAAGTATAGTATCCTGTATCATGAGTGTTTAGCTAAGGAATCTGTAAAAAAATCTTAGAAAAATCTGCTGAAAGCATGCAGAGCTATGCATTATTACAGGTTTTTCTAATAAACAGCTCCCAGTACTGCTCTAGTCCTTTGTATCAAGTCTACTCAGAATAATTCAGGTAACTCTCACTCAAAACTTTTTGGACAATCTGTTTTGCAGAAAATAGGTTGAAATAAAAGCAACAGAAATTTTTCAGTATATGACATAATTTTCCCTTCCAACATATCCTATATCTCAAAATCTTGCACCAATTGCCTTAAATTGAACAATATTTCAATTTGCTGCCTGAAAACTGTTCATAAAGCCTTTGAAATGGAAATTAAGTTTTCTGGAAGGACAGTTTAAGTAAAAAGACACAAAACTGGCTAATAAATAACAGCAAAAAGTTGGATAAAGGTGGAACACCAAGGGTCTTAGACTTACTTGAAGACAGTAGAAAGTGAGCATAAAAGGCATGAAAATGTCAGCCTTTTACAGCCACTTTCCATTTTCTTTGCACTGTTGCAAAATAGCTGATTTATTACAAGACAACAGTAAGCGGAACTGATAAAAAAATATGGAAACCGATCCTGAAAATTGGTTGAACCCAATTTACTTTTCCTAATTCTGATTTTTTTATATTTGCTGAAGCAGTTAAAAGTCCTTTACAGAAGAACTTAACTTTCAGGAGTTTAGAAACATTTAGACAACATACACTTCAATATTTCTGGAGCAGGACATTTTTGATCTTTTTATTGAGAAATAAAATGTTACGCTTACTTGATGTAAAAAAGACCTACACTGTAACTAAAGGCTGATTTTATGAAAATGAAACTCTCAATAAATCTGAAATGAATTCAAATAATATGATAAAAAACATGTTATTCAGATTCATATGCTGATCAAGAGACAGCAATTTTCTTATAATTTTATTTTCACTAGAAAATTCAGACTGATCAGACACTTTATATGTTAACAAACATGCAGACATGCACAGAGCTGGATTTACCATTTCTTTGATTTATGCTTCCTAATTTTGTCAAGGATAGTTCATGGAGCATGACTGATAAGTGTGCAATTGCACTCCCAAAAAAGTTATTGTGATGATGTTTAATGTGAAGGAAGAGAGATGAGAAGAGAAGAGAAGAGAAGAGAAGAGAAGAGAAGAGAAGAGAAGAGAAGAGAAGAGAAGAGAAGAGAAGAGAAGAGAAGAGAAGAGAAGAGAAGAGAAGAGAAGAGAAGAGAAGAGAAGAGAAGAGAAGAGAAGAGAAGAGAAGAGAAGAGAAGAGAAGAGAAGAGAAGAGAAGAGAAGAGAAGAGAAGAGAAGAGAAGAGAAGAGAAGAGAAGAGAAGAGAAGAGAAGAGAAGAGAAGAGAAGAGAAGAGAAGAGAAGAGAAGAGAAGAGAAGAGAAGAGAAGAGAAGAGAAGAGAAGAGAAGAGAAGAGAAGAGAAGAGAAGAGAAGAGAAGAGAAGAGAAGAGAAGAGAAGAGAAGAGAAGAGAAGAGAAGAGAAGAGAAGAGAAGAGAAGAGAAGAGAAGAGAAGAGAAGAGAAGAGAAGAGAAGAGAAGAGAAGAGAAGAGAAGAGAAGAGAAGAGAAGAGAAGAGAAGAGAAGAGAAGAGAAGAGAAGAGAAGAGAAGAGAAGAGAAGAGAAGAGAAGAGAAGAGAAGAGAAGAGAAGAGAAGAGAAGAGAAGAGAAGAGAAGAGAAGAGAAGAGAAGAGAAGAGAAGAGAAGAGAAGAGAAGAGAAGAGAAGAGAAGAGAAGAGAAGAGAAGAGAAGAGAAGAGAAGAGAAGAGAAGAGAAGAGAAGAGAGAAGGAAAAACGTCTTGGTTCTGCTGGATGACAGGAAATGGTCTTGAGCACCCTTGCTTTGTTATGGCTGAGCTCCACTGGAAGTACAACAGTTACAGCAATGTTACTCAATCCCACAAGAGCCAAGGGTATCAATTTACTGTTTCCACAGCTGCAGGGTATTAAATGCTGACTGCACCCAGTTCTGTGGTCATCGCACTGTGTTTTGCCATACACCAAGTCAAGTGTCAGATCTACCACTGACAAAGGGATTGTTTTTCCTCTAGGTTGTTGGATGCTGATGAGTACACATCCTCTTGCTCTGCTATCTGCCCATCAACCATAAGTTCCTCTTTTTGACCATCACTAACCCCTCCTAGGCTTCTTTCTCTGATTCACACCTAAACACAGTTACACACACATGAAAGATAATTTCCTATTGGGACACCTTGCTAAGCTTTCCTTTTCTAGTTTTCTTTTCCTGAAGGCTCTTTCCTCTGAAACCTTCCAAATTTTGATCAGTAGTGAGGACAAAAGAAAATGCTTAGGTAGAAATGCTGAGCTCTAAATAGGCATTAATGAATAATGGAGGAAGAGATTGATATACATTCTTAACTATTCTGTCTGACTGAGAAATTGCTGAGAAGTTATTCTGAGTTTTAGGTTTCTTCTTCCTTCATTACAAATTGCTGGAAGGGCCAAAAGCTATCCTTTCAGTTATTAGCAACAATTAAGGTTGTTCATTTGATGCCAAATTACTTTGGTACTCAAGAAACCCTATTCATTGTGGGCAGTTAAGTGTGAAAACCTGACAAAAATAAAAAGAAAAGTTGAGATTGTCATTATCCAACAGTTTTTCAGACTTTGTAACACCATGTGAATATATCTTCAGCACTAGGATTAGGGATCAATATCCACAGTTTGCTTTCTTCCGTGTTCCTTAATGTATTAATAAGGAAGCATAAAGCCAGCATACAGTATGTAGCTCACTTTTTTCAGTTAATGGTTTGCCTTACATGATTTCATCAATTCCCATGATCCTTCCCTTTAAGAATTTCTGGGAAATAGCATGGAGGATATTGGGGCACTTTTGTGGCTTGCTGTTAGCATGCCACCAGACTAGTGGAGCTGCAGACCAAATTGACCATACTGAAATTAATACACAAGATGGACAATTTCAGTTACTCTTTAAAACCTGGGTCCATGGACAAGTAACATTTGTTTTCCACTTAGTTTTCTATTTCATTATCAACTGTGTGTTTTAATCTATAAAAACAAAAAAGGCAGTCTTTAGAACAGAAACATAGCAAGAGCTACCCACAAAGGGAATTCCTGTCAGTCTTTTTATTTAGGAGTTCTCATTCACAATTTATGGTCCTGATGGAAGGCATTTGTCCAAATGAAGAAATATATTCTAGTATGAGAAAAGAACTGAAATGAGGGGCATCTGTATTTGCCAGTTTGGTGCATGTACAAAAAATTTCTAAGCTTTTTTGGGGAGTACTCATATCACAAAATATTAATGCATATTGAAGCTGCTGCAACTGTCAGTATTGTGACACCAGCATCAGAGATGAAGGATGGTAAGGGAGTGGTTAATCATAGCCATCATCCAACTGTGTGAGCAATATTTGCACTAGGAAAAATGACCATTTCGAACAAATTTGTTGGCAGTATTTTTGGGGTAAGATGGGCATAGAAAAATGTAGCTAGGTGAAATAATGGCAAGTTTTGACAGAAGTGAAGATGATAGAACCATTCTGTGCTTTCAGAAGGACAGTCTGACTTGACTGCAAGATAAGACAAATAAAACATATTTGTCTTGTAAAGCTGCATAGCAGTGTCAATGAAATGTTGTGAAGATGAATCAACATATGTAAAAATGGAAATAATAAATTATGACTACCTGACTCTCTACACTAAACAAAGCAGCTTGGAATTTAAGGAAAGAGTTGGTGAAAAAAAAAATATGTAAATTAGTATTTTACCTATGCATTATTTTTTGGTTTAGGTAAAATCACATTGGTTGAGAATTTTGTATGGTGTGTGCATATAAGCAATTTTGGCTGTCATATGCCCTTGGGTATTCAGATGGAATACTCATAAAAGTCCAGTTCTGGGAAAGTTTTCTTTAGCTTATTTGGCGGCCTGGGTAAAGAAGAAAAGGCTGTGCTTGGCAGGGGTGTCTCAGATGGTAAAATTACAGCTCCTTTTCTACACAAGCCCATAGACAAGCTGTCCACAGAATGGGTGTCATAGCAAACAGGACCACCTGAGACACAATAAAGGGACAGCCATACATGCAATCTTGATGGCTACAGATTTTATCCTGGCTATGTCCTGAAAAGTGTGTCTTACTTATAGTTCACTAGGAAAAAGAAAGGCGTAGAAATTGCGTAGAAAGGAATAGAAATTGGGGAAAGAGACAAGTAAAATTTTGATGGCTCTTGAGGGGGCTGGAGTGATAAGGTATGGTATCAGACACAGAAATTTAAATGGCATGGAAGGCTTAGGAAAATACCCTATTCAAGTCACAGAATGGCTACCAGGGGCTTTTTGGGATTGCTTTCCTCTGGATCTCTGGATACTGCATAACAGGCTCACTAGGCTGATATCCTATGTATCAAATGTTCCAGTATTCCCAGTTTCATCAATCAGGACTTCATAATCTGGATGACTAGTCAGGCAAAGCCTCAAGCAGAATTTAAGAAATGAATCCTCATCATGCCCTTTGAATAACTCGAAATGATGTCTGGTCTTCCTGGATGAGGAAGAACTCATGGGAAGACCTTTGCAACTTTGTAGGAGTCTCTGTTAAGTGAGTTCAATTCATCTGCCTGTAGGATTAGATTTCCACTCATTTGAAACCCATTGAAGGGGCAGGGTCAATTCTCAACAATGTTGACTCAGGTTTCCCTAGGAAAAGGGAAGAAAGCACCATTTGAATCAATAGCTACGTCTGCATGCTTGTTAATGGAAGAGCTGTCTATTACTTCGTGCCAGGAAGCCATCTCTGACGCTCGATTTTGATCACTTACAGAGGTAGATAGCCAGAATTGTCCCCAGCAGCCCTTCGGCCCACATCATGTGTCACTTCTCCAGGCAGTGTTTGAGCACAGTACAAGAGTTAGGACAGCCCACTAGCTGCTCCTGGTAGGGAGTTTGGAAGCAGCTGCAGTATACTAGAAAACAGGAAAATTTAAAAGTTTGGACATGGGGGATTTCAGCTAACATCAGTGCTAAAGACTGTTCCTGACCTTGTTAGACTTCTTACCCTGTAACATACTTTTGCTAAATTCACTCCCTTTTTTTTTTTTTTATTATTTATTTTAGAACTACTAAGACCCCCTAACAAAATGCCCTCAACCAATGAAACAAAGCCTGATTGACTGTTGCAGGATTTTTCAAATTGGCATTGCTTAGCAACTTTTGCTTCAACTGTCTTTTCACAGCACTCCCAAGAGGAAAAGGAAAAAAAGACTGGCCTTTGTCATACTTGTGAAATTGTTATTCTGTATAGAGGGATGATCAGAACAGAGCTGATCAAACCAGCACTTCTAGTGTCTCTCAGAATGTAACTGCAGTGATGCTTATTTTAAAATGGGCTTCTCATCCATTTCCTCTTACAAAATTCAGAGTATCTGAGCCCTGCAATGAAATGCATTTTACATCAGATACACCATCTAAACGGTATCTGGAGCAGAGAGAGATCTCAGCCCTTCCAGTCCTAATTAACCTGTGGGTTTTCTCTTGTGGTATGACTCCAGTCTATTAAATCTTGCATTTCTTGCTGCAAAGTAGCACAAGTTCAACAGGAAACATAGAAAGTGTCTTTCTCTTCCAGAATACTGTATCTTAGCAGCTAGGGAAAGCTTCTGGGAGGTGGATGCAGTAGATTTGAATTCCCTCCATTTGAAGTAAGAACTGAATCCAGTACATTTCCCAAACCCTTAAAGACAAAAGGGTTGTAACACAACTACATCCTTTGGTGATCTATTAGGAAAATGTAGATTTTTAGAAACCTCTATCTGGCAGATGGCTTTCATAAAGAAATCCCTAATTCCTGGTTTCCAGTGGATGGAGGCAGGAGAGGTGGACTGTATTTTATATGCATACAGTGTGGAATTCCAGAGATTTAACAACTTAAATGTCAAACATGAACATATGGCAACTTTAGATGCTAACAGTTACAGGGATGTTTGGGAAGAAGGGGATGGGGGGGAACAGGAGAACATTTGTGAGATAAGATTGAAGATCAATAACTCAAATCCACTTTTGCCCAGTTATTAAATGCCTGTGAGCCTTTTATTTATGCTGGTAGATTCATGTCAGAGCACAGGCAGAGACACTGAAAAAATGATCATTCATATTCTTAAAATGATACTACCGTCTCTGGCACCATATCACTCTGTTCCAACTAGTGTGCTTGAGCATAATTCTCAGGCATGCATTGGAAATTAGCACAGAGTGGGAATCATTCCCAACAGACAGTTTGAGTGTTGTTAGCTTGTTTTTGATGGCAAAAGAGCTTAATAGTAAGGATGTGCCAGTTGGCTCCAGTGTCAAAGAAAGCCCTAGGCTCTGTTTAGTTTGCTAGTGTAGATAT
The DNA here is from genome assembly GCA_013399835.1 of Leptocoma aspasia. NCBI lineage: Eukaryota > Metazoa > Chordata > Aves > Passeriformes > Nectariniidae > Leptocoma > Leptocoma aspasia. The sequence continues at coordinate 529,217 of VXAX01003647.1, read as the reverse complement.
AATCCTATTGGCTCTAAATCTAAATCTAACCTGAACCTTTTTTTTTATTTTGCAGAGAAGGTGGAGGCTGTTTTGGGATGCTGCCCCTTGTGATCTGGAATTGACCTTGCAAACACCTATTCATATAAATTATTGTAACTCAAACAGTTCCACTGATCTTAAAAAGCTGCCCATAAAATCAGAACAAACATTTGTGAGTGAGGTTTTGCAGAATCAGCATGTGGTGGGACAGGTGCAAAATAGAAACTTAGAATCTGATTCCTGTGTGGTAGTGCATTCTGCTTCCAGAGAAACTGAGATCATAAACAACACAGCAATCTGTCTCACCTTTGAGTTGTTTGTCCATGCATAAGCTGATTCTGTGGCCTTTCCCCAAATCAGAACTTCATTTTATTTGTATCCTCTTGTACCAAGCATGTGGTAAAAAACTAGTCCCCTAAAAATTCTACCTTTGTAAGAATAAATGCATTGTTTTTCACTGTGCAGTAGTGTACTATATGCTCAGTATGGTTTCTTTTTTTCATCCTTTCATTCTCAGTGAGGAAATTGAATGAAATCTCACATTGTTGTCTATTTCCCCATCAAGGAGTTTCTTCCTTGGAGAAAGAGAAACATTATGTACTATCTGCACTTGTCTTTAATATTAAAAGCTAAGAATCAAAGTGTTATTAATTATGTAGAAATTACTGGCTTTGATCATTATGCTAAATGACAATTATGGTTATTGTTTACATCAAGAAGTTCTAGTGAGGAAATAGAAGAACAAATTCCCCATGTAGTTTGAGCTGCACAAACATAAAGGAAAAAGACTGTACCTCATTTTGGAAAGAAAGAAGCAATAATGGCCAGTTTTGAGAACCAAAGGGCTGAGAAATAAAACCAGCTTGATTTATTTTCATTGGCTTGTCCCCCCTTCTGCAGCCATACCCAGGGACATCTATCACAACTCTCCATGCATCCCACTCTTTCCTCACATTCCACCAGCTCTATCCCTTACATAGCTGTATGACCCATTTTACACCTCTCTTCACCTTCTATTGTCATTTCTGCTACAATCCTAAGAGAGAGTGCAGCCATTGTCATAAATAATTTTCTACAGATAGCTCTCACAGAGTCCTGAGGATGCATCTGCCATCCATCTGAGCACACTAAAGTATAGGGGACTTAATTTCTTCCATTTGAGGAAATATTATTTCATAGAAGTCTTGGCTGCAAGGAGTCTCTGGAGGTTGTCAAGCCCAGAGTTTCTACTTTATGTGGGACTATACCACCACTGGGTCATGTGTTTTGTTTATTTTTAATATATTTGGTTTGTTTTGGTTAGATCCTTGGAAAAAAATCCAAGGACAGAAGGTTCCCTCTTATGCCTTGCTGGGTAACATGTGACAGTGATGAATAATCTTTCTGGAGAAGTCTTCCTCCTCTCTAATGGGAATTAGAGAGGAGGAATTAGTTCCTAGCCATGGTTTATGGCCTTGTTATTTCTTCTGCCACTACCACAAAGGCATTGGCTTGGCCATCTTAAAAACTGACTTTGAAGCTGCTGTAGGCTGCTGTTCAATTCAGGTCCTGATCTGTCTCCTCACCAGACTAACAAGTCACAGATCTACCTACTCATAGAATCACTGAGGTTGGAAAAGACCTCTAAGATGGAGTCCAGCCATTAACCCAGTCACTTAATATGCAAAAAAGGACATCAGCTTTGGTACATCTGCTGTTCTTGTGTTGCTGATACCCTCTTGTATGACCATCACCTGGCTTCACTGCCAGGATCTGTTGCAGAGCTCTGTAGCTGGACTCTTTAGTGACTTTCAGTTGATGAGTGATGTCTTCTTGTTTGTTTGTTGTGGGGCTTGATGAATTTTTCTCCTCCCAGGCTCCCTTGCCTCAGCAAAGTTGTTCCATGTGTCACTTCCATCTGTACCAGCTCTTTGCCTTTCTTTCCCACTCCTCAATGTAATGCATGGCATAACTGTCTGATTTGTTTGCTCACAGAATTTCTGTAGCATATTGGGTTTTGTTAAAAGATTGTGACTATACAAAAAGGTCTGCTGCTTTCCCTACCCTGTGTGCTGGTTTTCCCTGAGATAGAGTTAATTTTTTTGAGTAGCTGCTTCAGTGCTCTGGTTTGGGATTTAGTATAAGAATAATGCTGATAACATATTGATGTTTGCTGTTGCTGCTCAGTAGTACTTACCCTAAGTGAAGGACTTCTCAGTTTCCCGTGCTCTGCCAACAAAAAGATGCATAAGAAGCTGGAAGGGAGCATAGCCAGGACAGCTGATCTGAACTGGCCAGGAAGATATTCCATACCATATGACATCACACTCAGCAAATAAGGATAGGGGAAGAAGAAGGAAGTAGGGGACACTAAGAGTGATAGCAATTGTCTTCCCAAGTAATCAACAGACAGGATGGAGCTCTGTTTTCCTAGGAATAGCTGAACACCTGTCTTCCCATTCACCCACGGGAAGTGGTGAATGAATTCCTTATTCTGTTTTGCTTGTACATGCAGCTTTTGCTTTACCTGTTCAATTGTCTTTATCTTAACCCAGGAGTTTTCCCAGTTTTGCTCTTCTGATCCTCTTCCCCATCCCAACAGGGAAGGGAAGATGGGGGTGGGGGGGGAAGTGAGTGAACTGCAGCTAAGCAGTAGATATTTGAGTTTAAACAATGACATCCTGGTTACTGTACTCTGAATGAGGTGAAACTGTATCCAACGGGGGGGAGGTCATTCCCTCCTGGAGAAGATGCCTATGCTCAGCTCAGAGAGGTTCTGGAGTGTAAAGTGAGAATGATAAAAAAAAGGTTTTAAAAACCTGACAAATAGAGAAAACTCTGCATGAAAAAGGACCAACTGATTTCTAATATAACTGAAGATTTTTTAAAAAAATCCAACAAATAAATTAACAAAATCCAGAACCATACAACAATCCTTTTTATATTCACAGACCATTAGATGGCTGTGGTGTATTCATTTGTGAAGAGCATGCAGCCAGATGGACTAAAAATTTTTGATGGCCCATCATCATGCCCAAATGCCTTATGGAACTATTCACCCAGCAAAACCATCAGAATCTAGTTTCTCTACTGATGGAATGAAAATTGCTGGAGGAAATTCTTGGTGTAGGCTTGCTTCCTTACACCTTTGTTACATTCTTCAGTCAGTACTAACATTTTCTTTCTAAAATAAATCAGCTTTTCCAAATTAATTGATTTCCATATCTAAAATCACAGCCCCTATTTTTCATCTCCTCAGAGGACCTTGCCAATTTCTACTGAAAGGAGATAAAGTGTGAGTCCGTTCTCTTTCTTTTTAATTTTTTCACCCTCTCATGTTTCTCCAGTGTTGAGGATGAGGAAGCTTCTGTTCTCCTGTCCTCCACAAAGTGGCCTAAAGTGTCTCATAACATCTCCTTACCTCACATTGTGACACTTTTGAACATTTTGATCCCTACTTCTTGTCTCACAAACAAAAAGTTCTATATTTCTCTATTCTTGTACAGAGAAAAAGTATGTTCAAACACACACTTGCATTTGCACCAGTCCTCTTATCCATTTCCTTTGAGGGTCTTTTTAGTGCAAAGCTAATTTAATTCTCATTTCAATCAAAAACCTGTTCATGTGTGGCTGCTGTGAGCTGCAGTGTATAAAAGCCCTATTACCTTTTTCATTTCCAATGGCAAATACCAAAATCAATCTCACTCCCTGCTCTGACTGCCTCCAACAGTCATCCATCTTCAACATTGCCATGCTTGTTTTCTTAAAAGTGTCCTCTTTTTCTATGGTGACTCTGTCCTCTTCTAAGCCTCAGTTGCCATGTTCTTTAGAGAATGCCTCTTCATGCCTTATTCTACTCTCTGTGTATGTTTCATGTGTCTGCCAGTGGTCCTTTCTTCTTCATCATCCAAACATGGTTAATCTTATCCATACTAATTCAACCAGAATACACCAATCTGCCACTTCACAGCAGAGCAAATTCTTTCTGTCTAAGGCAAAATTCTGATGTGTTTCTCCAGTATTACCAGGTGATTATCTAGTCACCTCATCTAGCTCAATTCATCTAAACAAATCTTTTAAGGAAAATTGAAAGTGCTTTTGTTCTTCCTTCTTTAATGTCTATACCAGGGGAAGTGTCTGTGTGTGTCATTCAACACACCTGACTCAGATATCCTCCATAGGTCCTCAGGTATAGGTTATGTTTAAATACTGTGTCTTCCTTTTGTACACTACCTTTAATACACAGCTTTTCCATTAATCTCTACTACCTGTAATATAATACTATTTGACTGATTTCAATCCCCTACATGCAGTAGAGACATTTGCATCTGTGATTTTTTTTTTTTATATTTCTCCTTATACAGTGTAGAAAAATAGCTGTTACAGAGTGGAAATTTTGCTAAAATAGTCATCCAATCAATTTTTTTTACATTTTTTCCCCAAAAGTTCCTGTATGTTGGAAGACTAGCTCCTATGTAAATATCCATGCTGCAGAAGTCTAAAATTAGTTGAAATCAATCTTGTATCCTTTTTCTTTTTTTTCTTCAGCTTTGTAATTTCTTTCCTTTAGATCCTACCAAAGGCAAACTATCCCCACTTAGAGTACATATAAAATAGCATTCCAGGTTAATTTCCTCAGGCTGTAACCTTGACTGCATCATTCATAATTATTCATCCATTCAATAGCTACACCTTTCATCTGAAATCAAGTTCATGCCACTTATCTTTCTCACTGTTTTCCATCTCTCATTTACTGTTCAGACTGACAGCCACATATGGCCACTGCTGTAACTTCATATTGTTTACTTAAAGACATTTTAGAACAAACATATGTATAGTTCCTCCGAGGCTGTCCTGCATGTTTCAAGAAATATTCCCATATACATCTGCCATGCTGTAGAAATTAGATTTTTACAAAACCCCACCAAATATCTTCTTTGCTGTGACACTTACAAGAGCTTGTCAGGTGCTTGGCTTCTGAATCACCGAGGCTCCTGTTCTGGATGTTCAAACACAATTCTGTTTCTTTTTCTCCTTAGTCTCATCTCCATGAATATAATATTTTTGAGCAAGGACTGTTTACAGCTTGTATTTACACAGTATTTAGCATAAATATATGTCAGACTATGTATAAATATTCTAAATGTTAAAAAAATTAAACAAATAATAATAAGAGCAATATAAGATATTTTTGTAACAAAACATTTGGTATTTAAATTATCTCTAAGCCTCAAATGAACAGAATGTACCCTTTCTTTGTTACTTCAAAAATTCACTAGGAATATAATTTTTATAGTGCTTCAGAGGAAGAAAAGCCTATTATTGTTCAGTAAGTATAGCCATATATGATACCTCTCTCTTGTAGGATAAGAAGCATAAGCCTGCATTTTAGACTGAATTTTGCACCTGTCTCTATTGGGAATGGCAAGCTATTTACAGTAATTCAGGAGCATTCCTACCAGATAGCTTGGCAGTGACAGAACTGGATTATGTGTTATATTGTAGGTCACAAAGATGCGAGAAAATTCACCCCAATAAATTTTTTTCTAGTCAGCTCTAGTGTTCCCAGTTTGTGTACTTTGACTTTCATATATTTGCTTTGTTTATATAGCTTTTAATATTTTAGATGCAGATAGCAGTATTCATTTGTATTTGTTTTGTATTTACATAAGTTCTGAATTGAGTTAATTAAGGAAAAAATTTGAGTTAATTTAGGAAAAAAGTCAGAATCATGACTTTTGTGCAATTTCAGGTTAGGAAGGAAACTATTCTGCTGTTTATATTTTTAATGTGATTTATATTTACAAGGATCTATTTTTTTCCTTTAATCTGTGTCATTAATAAGTTCATGTCTAATACATACTAATGAACAAAAAGAAATGTATATAGTGTTATTGCTTATATAATCAATGGTCAGAACAACATTTATCTTAACCTAGTATTTGCCTTTTCAGTTTATTTCTATAATCTCCAGACGTATACAGAAATAAACTTTCCCATCAATTTTGTACAGCCTAGAATGCAAAAACTGTTACTTGATGTCATTAAGTTCAGATCCACCTCATAGAGTTGAGACATGAATTTTCAGTGACTGAGTGCAGCAGAAAGAACATCACAAATTAGCCTAGCGAGCCAGTGCACATTTTTAATATGTATTTATTTCCATAAATGTAAGTGCTGGGAAGCTGATTTCATTAAAATTATGGCATATTACATTTAGGATCTCTATTTGCATATTTTCTGCAAGCTGAAGTATTAGTTTTTGAACTACCATTTTAGGCAATTTTTGCAGTGACAGATACAGATTTTCATTAGGATCACAGCAAGCTGTTGGCTAAGATTGAACTCTAGAGAACAAGCCCCACTAGAACTACATAAAAATATGTTAAATTACTATCAGGGTTGTGGAAGCATGAATTCCACAAGAAAAAGAAAATTAATATAGATATTCAAGGTTATGACCCCCTGAGGTATAGTTCTTGGAGAAAATAAATAAACCCCAAAACCTTCAAATCTTCAAAGCTGAAAACTATTTCGTTTAAAAGGCAAAAAAGGTCAGGAAACATTTTTCTTGCTTTGATTTGATTGCATGTTTATAAAAAAAGTCTGAATAGGATGAAAAAAGTAGAAAACAATCACCTGAAATACTTGTGAGATTAAGCTACACTCTACTTTCTAACTCATGAACCCCTGCTTTTCACTCAATGATATGACTTCTTATGCTTTGCTACATTCATATATTCTCATTAAGTCTCATAATCCAGGTGCATAGTTCTGTCTCAGGGGAGACCTCCACTCATGTTTTCTCTGCCCTCTGTTTTCAAATGGGGAAACGAGCATAATTGATAGCTGTGCTCAGTTTCCTTTGAAGCTCTTGAGTACAGAACCTAGTGGAGAAAAAAAAGAACAACAAAAAAAAAAGTGTTTTGTACCTTTATGGGGGAAAGGATACTGCAGAAGGACAAAGGAACATGGAAAGCTGGAAGATGAAGGAAAAAATGGAAGAAAACCATGAGGGAACTGCAGCTGAAGATAAAATGCAATATAGTATCAGATTGCAAGAACAGAGGGACAGAAGTATGAGTGAGTTCCAAAAGTCACTTCCTCTAGAGATCTTGTGTCACAGATGCTGCTGCTGCTGCTGCTGAAGAATAGGCTTTAGACATCCATCAAAGGCCTGCTGTTGTCCTGGTGGGAAAATAAATAGTTCAACATATTGCTCATCTAAACCAAAGTTACCCTGTAAAGACTTAGAAGGCTGGGAAACTTGGGACCCATGAAGGATTCTCTCCATTCTCTCACTCACTCAGTTCTCTGCCTCTCCCTTTTCTTCTCTCTCTCTCTTTATATCTATAAATGTTGAATATAAACAAAATTAATATATATACACATCATATAGGTTTAGGTAGGTTTAAGCTGTGTGTGGGTGAGTGGGTGGGTGGGTGTGTGCACATTTACACACATATGTATCTATTATATTTATGTGCAAAATGTATGTGCAAAATTCTTCTTAAGCCTGAATGAAGTAGATAGAAACCTTATTTAAGAGTTGGCTGAATTCCGAAGTGACATTGCATGTAATAACTTAATAACTTCATGCACGTGTGCACACATAAACACATTGTACATTCACTGTCTTAATGTTCAAATGCAAAGTATTGGTCAATGTTATAATTATTGATGATGTTTATCAGAACATTTCCAGAAGGTTAAAAAAACCCAAAAAAACCATCAAGTAACCCTGAAAGGTTTGGAATTCCAGTTGGATCCATAACTAGTATAATTAAGCAGTATAGCAATTCAACAGCTATTTTTTAAATGGGCTTTGATGTGAGTTTTCTCCTCTTTTTTCTTTCTTGTGGGAAACAGAAGGATTAGATAGACTTTGGACAGAATTGCTAGAAAACACAACAGATATGAGGTTTGTTCTTCCAACTTTGTCTCAGAAAATCTGTAGCCTAGACACAACTGAGAATTATAAGGAAAATATTCCTTGTATATTAGTCTGTTGAGCATGACATGAAACAACAGGAATCAAAGCCCAATATTCAATTTAACATTACTGTTGTTGAATTCTCTTGGAACAAATTAAGATCACTAGATTTAAGGCCAAGGTTTTATGCCTGCCCCGACTGACACTCTAAGAAAATCTGATTCTAAACTGGATGCAGCTCATAAGGGAAATTCTTTCTTATAGTGTTTAGTTGTGCAATTAAAGCAATGAATTTTCTTAACTTAGTTTCTGGATTTCTACAGATGCTAAAACAGTAGACATTCCCCTCATTCTTCTTCTCTTCTCTTTTATGATGCCATAAAGATTTTATGAGTTATTAATGAGGATCTAGACTTTTGACCTTCAATACTTGGCTGAGGACAAATTTATCATAGCAGCTGTGATAGAGCCAATTGGAGTCTGTTGAGGTATAAGAATCTATATTCTGTGTCATTAAATAAAAGCAATAAAAAGTATGCTGTTTGTTTGCTCTTAAAAGTATGTTGAAATGTTGTCTGTGCTGGCCTGACAAAATCCTGCCACTGGCAGAGCTGATACCATTTCTCCCATCTAGTTCAAAGGAGGTTCTGTAATGTAACACAGGAGGCAGAGGAGAGACTGTTTCACTCTTAGTAATATTCTTTCATTTTTTCCCACAAAACCTGTGAGGGATACTCAGCCTAGACCCACAATTTTCTGCAGACCCATAAACTAAGTTCTGCTTTATGACAAGATTGCTGACAAGAACCTCATGAAGTTTAACAAGGGGAAGTGTAACGTCCTGCCCACTGGGGATGACCAACCCCATGCAGCAACTGTATGCTGGGGTTGACGGGCTACAAAACAACTTTGCAGGATATGACCTGGCTTCTGGTGGTCAGAAAGCTCAAGGTAAAAACATGATTGCCCTGAGCAGGCCAACAGCATCCCAGGGTGCATGAGAAGGAGCAGGGGTGTGATCCTTTCCCCCTAACTTTTTGCTGGCGAGGCACAGCTGGAGTGCTTAGTCTATTGTTGGGTTCCACAGCACAAGGGACGCAGGCATACTGGAGCAAGTCCAGTTATGGTTATTAGGAGGTACACAAGGAAGGACTGAGAGATCCAGGACTGTTTAACTTGTAGGCAAGGAGGCTTTGGGTAATGTCAGCAATGCTTATAAATACCCTTGCAGAGGGATGCACGCAGTCTTGGGTAACCTGGTCTGGCTCATCCTGCTTTGAGACGGAGGTTTGGACTAGGCAATCTCTGAAGGTCCTTTCCCATAAGAACTGTTCTGTGATCCTGTGATACTATGAAGTAGATCATCTGTCCATGAAGTCCTGATGGAAGCCCTCCTTGCATCGCTCTTGTGGGATGGCTGCGGCATGCTGACAAAGTACGAAATATTACAGAATATTCTGACTTGGAAGGGACGCACAAGGAACACTGATTCCACCTCTTGAAACGGACAGGACAGGGATTGAACCCACAATCTTCGCACTATTAGCACTGTGCTCCAGCCAACTGAGCTACTCCCAGGGTTACACTTCCCTTATTTTTCTTTCCCTCCCAGCTGTAGACACTCCAGGGAGTAGTGTGTTTACCAGTGGCTTCCAGAGGTTAACAAAAAGCAATTATCATCACAGCAAGAGGGTCACAGCCTCTTATTTATGCCTCAGCAGCGTCAGAGGCCAGCTGGCTGGAGGGGTAAACTGGCCATGCTTAGAATAAAAGTACTCCCACAAAGTTAGGAGTAACCCTCCCACCACGCAGGGAGCCACATCAGTCCCAAAACAGTGCAACTCTCATAATTTTCTATATTGCTAGGGAGATAGAAGCATAGACACCGTGGCATAAAGGTACAGATGTATTCCTTTACAGATATGCTAAAGTGAATATTATGCTGTACAATGATTTATATGTCAAAAATTTTAAGCCCTTTCCCATCTTTAAATAAGGCAGAGGTAATTTTAACAGACTGTCACAACTCTTTGAGGTGAGATGCCTTCTAACATTCCACTAGTGCAGTTTGGTGAGGAAATCGCCCAGGGGTTTGGAACTAGGATACTAGAAGTGACTTTTCTCTTGTCCTTATTAGGTAGCTGGAAGGAGATTACAGTATATGGTGTAAATTTAATGTCACCCTGGCAGGAGGTAGTGGGTTAGGTATCTTGTCAGTCACTGATTTACTGCTTAGCAGTAGGGAAAGGCTTTAAAACAAGCCCTGTAGGAGCATTATAAGCACTTTTTTCCTTGTCAAGATGTCAGAACACAACACAGGGTAGCCACTAAGCTTAAAAGTGATTTATCAAAAAAAAGACCACCTGGAGATTATCTTATTTTTGTCATTTTAAAAGGACATGAAAAGATAATTTTTGTCATATCTCTTTCCTGGTCAGTAAACAAATCCACAGAGGGCCAAATTACTCATAAAATGGCCATTGATGTTGTGAAACTCTTCTAATTCCTAATGTTCTGTGCCATTTGTTGCTGTTACTTAAAATGATTTGTGATACATTTTGCTAAGATACTGTCTCCCTCTTCTCAACAAATTTTTAATTTCCATGTTCAAAAAGCCGAATTTTCTCCATGCTGCAGGAAGTATTCAGAATCTGCTAAGTATTTTAATGCCGAGAGATGGAGACTTGTAAAGGAGAGCATTGTTAAAACTCTGACATTTTATTCTGATTTTCCATCAGTCGTTATGGTTCCAGAAAACTGTAATTTAAGACATTTTAAAATCCTAATACTAATCACATGAAATAATAGCACTTTCTATATAGAACCAACAATAAAAATAACCCTTGTCAAGACTAAAAAGCTAGTAGTAGAAGTTATAAATTGACAGTTTCAGTGTGACCAGATTAATAGAAAAAAATTCCTCAAGACTCCAAAAAAACCTGTGTTTGATGTCAAGGTCAGGACTCAAACATAAAAGCAACATAAAACAAAGAAGGGTATTATTTTTAGCAATAATAGTACCTTGTCCAGAGTTGCAATCAAAGCTCGTGTAAGTACAATACAGACTGCTTACCTATTTCCTTTCTTATGGTCGGTTTGGGTTTTTTTTTTTTTTTTTTTTTTTTTTTTTGTTTTTTTTTTAGGTTTTTCTTTATTATTAGCTGAAAAATGCGGCTCAGCTTTGAAGCTACATTGTGTAGCATTTTCAGATGGAAGTGGCTCAGATTAACTGAGAAAACATTTTGTAAATCTCTACCATGGACAACTATTTCCAGAATCTAAAATATATGGGCTGAAAAAAACCACCATATAATTTTATTATTTCCATGGAAAAATGTCCTGGAGTTACATGTGGTATAAAACAAGGCCTGGCTCAAGCTTCCCAGCAGTACATACCAGAGTTTTCCAAACCCAGGGAGAAGAAGGAAGAGGAGAGAGACTGTTCATATTTGGCTAAACGATGTATCAGGATGGGAGCCCATTCACAGAGTCATGGTTTGGAAGGACCATGCAGAACATGTCTTGCTTTCATTCTGCACCTGAGAGGCTGGAAGAGATTGGGATCCAGTGCTGCTTCTCAAGTGGGGCAGCATTCCTACTACTTCCCAAGTGGCACTGATGTTACCTTGACAGTCACCAAGGCTGAGTTTTTCCAGGGCTAAAGAACAAAGAAAGTAGCATGCATGACAGTCAGCTGTAGCCTTCAGGATAGTGGAAAAAGGCAATTTTCTTTTAATTGGGGAAATATACTAACCTTTTCTTTAGGACTTGGGCACAACGATTGCTATCTTGGCTTTTGTACTTCCAGAAGAAATGCTTTTTCCTTCTGATACTAGATGGAGAGACTAGACCATTCATCATCAATGCATGTGAGAAAATCCTTGTCAAAATACCAGAAATAAGAGGCTAGTTTGTTCCCAGGGTAATTTCATCTCAGAAATGCAGATGCAGAAAACTTGGATAGTACAGGAGTGTGGACAGATTTTTATATGTATGCTTGATTTGAAGTCTAGATACAGAATTTTTCAGTTTTGTCAGTTCAAAGGCCACACTATGCATTAGGAAATCAGCACTACTCTGTGAGGAACTTATGGGGAGCATGGGGTGCAGGGAAGGACTGTGGCAGCTGCTGCCTGCCCTGCTTGACTCAGGGAGATGCTGCTATGGGAAAGCAGCCAGGCAAGAAGGGGTGAGTGGAACAGCTCTTGTGGTCTCTGCCAAAGAACCTTGTAAGAGTCTGTTATATGTCAGCCTTCGGTATTTTAATCTCTATCTGACATTAAAAGTAACAAGAGTTAAAAACTTTTCCCTGACTGCTATTACTTTTTGTCACTTTGTCTTCTATAAGAAGACTTTCTAATTTTTTCCTTCCTTACTATAACAAATATGCTGATTTTAAATATTTATGGAAGCAGGAAACTATTTTTTCTAGTGCAAGAAATAAGCATAAACCAGTCTGCCCGATCTGCAGCTCTGTCGCTGTCTCAGGCTGAGAAAACACTGGGCAAAGAATTATCCCCTTTGTACCAAGGACATCCTATTTTGGTGACCTTTTGGGACTCATTCTCAGGAACAGATTTTGAGACAGAGTGGGGAAATGTTCTGTCTACCTAATTTGATTTCCAATTGAAACTCTAAATTTTCTGAGTACCTTTTCTTAGTTTCTCAGTTTAGTATAAGCCCTTCCTACCTTACTCTTTCTTTTCAGAAACAGCATCTCTTTCTGCCCTCCCTCCCTCTCTCACATGTTTCCAGTGAAGTGCGATCATACAGCCAGTACAGGACCAGAGAAATGTTTTAAGGTGAAAAGCTACTAACAGGTGAGTTTTTGTCAGTGCTATAACTGTCCTCATTTAATTCACATTCTACTGAAGTTGTTAGTTTTTCTTCATTACTCAAACTCCTAAGGAACATTTTTGACATCCAGTTATGTATTAAAACAAAGCCTAGAAGAGAAGTAATCATGTAGCCTTAGAAGGGTTGCAAAAAAGAGGTTGACTAGTGGTTATGGATATATGTCTGTATATATATATAAGCATATTTTTCCCTGTCATTTGTAACCTCCAGTGACAGCAATATTTCATTTCCATTGCTACACAGGACCATAGCTGGTGAGCATAAAAGTATTTGTCTCTGAAAGGCAATGCACCACAGTCATCAAGCAAATTTATCAGAATGCAAGCACACATCAAGGTGTTGAGAATTGTCATGTAAAGGCTGTGCAGCTCTCCTATGAAGACAGTGTGAGAGAGTTGGGGTTTTCAGGCTGGAGAAGAGAAGGCTCTGGGGAGACCTGAGCCCCAGAGCAGCTACCTAAAGGTACAAGAAAGTTGGAGATAGACCATGTAAAACAGCAGGAAGTGATAGAACAAGGGGGAATGGCTTTAAACTGAGAGAATGTTTTATTTGATAGGAAGATGTTCTTCACTGAGAAGGGTAAGACATTGAAACAGATTGCCTAGGGAGGTCTTCAATGCCCCATCCCTGGTGGTGTTCAAGGCCAGATTGGATGGGACTTTTGAGCAACCTGGTCTGTGGAAGGCGTCCCTTCCGATGGCAGAGGGGGTTGGAACTCAGTGATCTTTAAGTTCCCTTTCAACTCAAACCCTCCTTGGATTCTATGAACTCTTAAATCTCCTGACAAAGAAGGAGATTTTTATTATTTCTATACTTTACACATTATGTAAGAAAACTTGTATAGTTAGAATTTTGTGGCATGTTTGATTACTTAGCATTCACCTGTTGTATGACTCTACACAAAAAATTTCATCTAGCTATCTGATGTTTTCTAATGAACTTGTATAAAGATGTTTTTTTTTCATCATAGTATGAAGATTTGATCTCTAGAACCTTTGATATCTAGTCTTTTCTTGCCATTCAGCTACTGAATCACTGTGATCAAATTATCCTCTTATTACTTTTCAGCTTAGGTCTTTTGTGAGCAAAAGGAGTGGAACTCTTTGAGTATATCAGAGTAGACCATTTTACAGTCCTCAAATAATATTTGTTGATTTTATACGTACCATGTGTGGGTATTTTAGTAAGAATTCTTTGTAGAACTCATGTAAATGTCTTGCAGAAGAATATACACAATTATTCTTTTTTCATAGCAATACCCGTCATTATATAGTCTGACTAAACTGAACACATGAAAATATACATTTGACTCCTACACCATGATGACATTTTTATCCTTCTAGTGAAGATTGAATTTTTTCATTGCTCTTATTTTCAGTCTCATTTCAGCTAAAAAGTAAGAAGATATTTTTTAGAAACTGTAATTAAGAAAGTCTAAGGAGATTATGTGCAAAGAATTTGTTGCACATCAGTTCTCTATATATATGTTCTAAATATACAGCAAGCTATTCGTAAAACATTGGTGACACTTTACTTATTTTTCTGTGCATAAATATATCCTTTGTCATATAACCCTCTTTGTTATATATTTTTGTTGTAAGAGCAATTTACCGGCTGTTAAGATAATTCTAAAACACCATAACAAGTATTAAATTAAAATAAAAAAAATTAAAGGCTTCAGCTGTCTTATATTTCTCTGAAAAAAAATCAGAAAGTCAACAGCATAACTGAAAACTAATCTGTCCAACAACTCACGTTAATCATTAAGTTTATTATTTAAACCGATAGACATATTTATGAACACTACTTTCAAATTTTTAACAGGGGGAATGATTTTGAAGAAGCAGGGGAAAAGCAGAGCAAAGGATGGGGTGCAAAAATATGTAAAGCAGTTAAAAGAGGAAATAGCTCTCTGTCACAATTGTTACAAAGGTTACAAAATGGTACTGGAGATTGCACAGGCCCTGTCCAGGCTTAGTGTATCCTTAGGACTTATTTTGTCAGACTTTTACATGGAAGATACAACAGTTTATATACATATATTTGTATATCAGAATATGCTTTATTCCAAAGGATCAGATAGCATTTCCTTAGAGTTCTTTCAGTTTTGAATAAGATCCAGTACACAAAAAAAAAAGAATCAATCAATATGATTCAAACTCTGTGTAGAAAGAGGATGGAGTAAGACACACAGAGGCTTCAGGGATTAGAAAACACAAATACAAAACTACTCACCTCCCCATCAGTTCTCTCAAACCAAGTTGTCCTGTGATTGTCCTTTCTCCTCTGTCTACTGGCAGCTGACCAGCATAGCTTCAATGGCTTTACCATGAAAGCTTTTTTTGGCACTAAGTTTTTTCTCACCATTTTCTGTTCTTTAAAATGTAATGAGTGTTCATGTTAAATTATGCAATAAGCACATGCATTGCACAGGCATAATGCACATTTGCTCATGGAATTTGTCAAACCTATTTCAACTGATTGGGAAAAGATTGTGTGATTTTTGCACTGTAGCTCTACAGCCAACTAGCTGGTAATCCAGAATTTTTTTTTTTTTTTGTCTGAGCCAAAAGCATTTATACAGGAGAGGCAAGAATAAAGCATCAGCAATAGTTCAAATGCTATTCGTGTTCCTTGCAGTGTGCTTAATTCTTCACATCTGCTGTTGATTCTAGTTGAGAATTTTCATGTTAAAGAGCAAGGTGAAGAGATACAAGGCAGCTCTAGGGAAGGCAGAAAAGGCTTTGGTTCAGGAAAGGGGAGAAGGACTGACAGAGAGAACAAGACTGAAGATTTAATTTGACTTAATGCAACAAAAAGCCTGTGATTGCTAACTATGATGTGAGGTAATTCCTTCCTCTTCCTTCTCTCAGCTACAGAAAATCAGCCTAGCCTGGTCAAGCCACTATGTGTATGAGCTGAAAGTGAAATATTTCATATTCCAAATAGGTTTTTCATTATTCCTCATTAATGCTATGGGATCCACTAAGCTTCAGGATCATCTTGTAGATATTTAGACAATGGAAAGAAAAAAACTAACTGTCTTGCAGAGATAGTTAGGTATTTAGCTGATTGCAGCTATTCACAGCCTCTAGCTTTCATTACCAGAGTTACTTATTTATTTAAATAAAGATGTCATTGTAGAACATGGTCCTAGGTAGACAAGACATACGTCTTTTTGACAGTTAAATAATTCCAGGTGGGTCACATTTTTAGATGACAGTGGTTTGAAATCATAGGAATATATCAGGAAGTCTTTATTAATCTGTGGTAAAACATGACACTGAGGAAAATAGTTCTTCCTAAAATACACAGTAAATCTTTTGAACAGTTAAGCTTGAACCTATTTCTGGACTAGTGCTCTATTAATGTAGGGGTAGTTCTCTATTTTACCTGGTCTGAAAATCTGGCTTATAAGTTTCTTGCTGTATTATAGTTACTTTCCCAAATTTGGATACCTAGGAAGGGTCAAGATTATTGTAGCATATTCTGAAAAGAAAGAAAAGAAAAGAAAAGAAAAGAAAAGAAAAGAAAAGAAAAGAAAAGAAAAAAGAAAAAAGAAAAAAGAAAAGAAAAAAGGAAGTCCTGTGTTCTAGATTTGTGACAACAGGCAAATGCCAGGAGAGAGGGATAGCTCTGTCCTTTGGGGGCATGAGGAGTATGAGGAAATTGTAAATTAAGAAAATGTTGTGTGGTGGCTGGTAATCTCAGTTAACAACTTTTGTAGCTATTCTTGCTGTTGTAATTCTTGAGGCAATTACTGTATTACATATTTCAGTGTGTAGTGCAGAATTTTAGAGAAAACAGCTCACAGTATTTTGCATCTCCAACATATTTTCTTGAAGATGTTTAGCTGGGAGAGGTAGATCATTTTAAAACATGTTGTTCTAGGCTCATTAGGACTTTTGAAGCCAGACAGGAAGGAAACAAAACCTCAGATACTAATAATGCTTTGGGGCCTACTTAACAACACATTTCATAATGAAGTGCTAAACTGGTAAATTTACATTTTTTTAAATTTACCTTTCTTTGTAGGCCTTTTTCCCCCCCCTCTTGAATTGCCTTTATAAGGACTATAAATTAGTTGTTTTTAATGAATACTAACAAAAAGGAGGGGACAGGTTTACGTGAAGCTCGACTATGAATGAATGACTTGGGAGGCAAAACTTAGCTATAGATATACTTTATCGAAGTGCTTCATATTCAGAATAAAGGAGCACTTTCAGTATTTGAGATGGGGTTTGAGAGGTATGTAGGAAATATGAACACCCACTTGTACAAAAAGGGATTGCTGGTGATTATATTCTTAGTATGCAAATCTCTTATGCAGATCTGAAAATCTTAATCTGAAACTCTTTAGAGTTTTGATGCTCTACAATATTGTAATCATCTTTTGATATTTTTAAAGCTGTAACCCAATATATTATTTTTGGGAAAAAAAAGTCAAAGCAATATGATGGCAATTACATGCATCAATCAAAAGTTTCTTTGAGCAACTGGAGGTCCTTTGGTATTATCTTTCTGTTTTCACTTTGTTTCTAATGAAGATTATCTGGTTATGAAAAGATAGGGTCAATTAAATGTCAGTGAGGGGCAATGACAGTCATGAAAGGGGAATCAAATGAAATGTTTCAGAAATTGTTAGTGATCTGTGATCTCTTACAACACACCAGCAATGCTCTTCCGGAGTAATGCTGTTGACAAACTGTTTAGAAAGGTTTTCTGTTATAACAAGCTGATGTGATACAGATATTTTCCAAATTTGTTCTTCCTCCTTATCACAGTAATTCTTAAAAATATTTTCTCCCACTTAATCTTTCTTTTACCTCCTTTCTGATTTTGTTGGTGCCTACGACTGTGGACTCTGTGCCTCTCTTTCTGCTAATGACAATGTTCTTCAGGCTGCTGCAGGCTCTGTCACCGCACCTGCCCAGCCCTGCCCCTGCTCCCCCACCCCACAGATTCATGATGAGGTGGTGTGGCTCCCTCTCGGCAGACTCCCAGCTTTAGTGCAAGGCAGAAGTTGTCGGATTTCTGAGTTCAGGATTCAGAGAAACAGCTCATTATTGCGAGAGGCAGCTCCTGCCTGCTGCTGCTGAGCTCAGGGGAGGGCGAGCTGCACCATTCACTCTCTCAGGGGAAACTTTTGCTTCCCTCCATATCAATTTCTGGCAGCATTGACTGATTTCAGATCTCAGTGGGAGATTTAAGGCAGGAGTGACTGCATTTCAGTGTGCTGAGGTACTTCTCTAGTCTTCCTCTGATAAAGTCTTGTAGGCGGATTTTTCCTCCCTTGCCTCTATTTACAGCACCCACAAAAAGATATGGCTAAGTTTAGGGGAAAAAAAATTGTGGATGTAGGTGGGATGCTTGTACCTACTGCTGAGAACTGAGCAGTGGTCCAAGATATGGCATGTGAGCAGCAACCTGCAAGATAAGTAAGAATTATACATGAAAACTGATAATTTCAGGAAAAAACCTGCAATTACCCCCCTACCACCCCTCCTGTTACATAAAATGTGTATCGGGGTAATAAACATCAGTTAAACACTGTGACTATAAGATGATTGCCAAGATTAAACCAAGGCATGTGTTGGATTTCATTAGTCATGTCACAAATTAATTTTGTTTTGTAGATATATTTAGAATTTTTAAAAAGTGTCTTATGGTGGACTGAAGATTAAATTCCCCCCATGAAAAAATAAGTTCCTGTTTACAAAAAAATAGCTGCGGCTGATGAGCAAACATCAGTATATGCTAATTCAGCCTCAACCCTCATAAGAGAGGCTTCCTCCAGAAAGCAGAAACTGTAGCTTGTCCAAGTCCATCCTCTGCACATCCTTTGTGACTCTGGCTCTGGTGTCAACAATCACCCACAGACATTTGTATCAGCCTTGGGTCTTGTAAAAATAATTAAATTAATAAGAAATATGAAAAACCATAGTTATCAAGGTAAATTCAAAATAGTCAGAATACTTTAAATGCAGTAAATAGACTTTTCAGTAGAGTTATAAAAGCACAAGATGCCTCAAATGCCAGGACATTAAATCACCTTTGGCAAATATAAATGGAAATAAGCTGCACAGCACCCTGTAGGTAAGAATACACCTGTAAGACTCCTTACTCTAACTATCAGATTTATAAAATTCTCTAGGTAGTTAAAGCTCAAGAAAGGAAGCTTGAATGTGAAGAACATGTTAACAGCATTCAGTTGGTAGAAACTTGCTGGATAAACATTTCTGTTTATTCTCAAATGAGAATTTTTTACCTGTTGTTTCAGAGTGAAGTGTGACAGAGAACATTTGTGACTATACTCTAAAGCAGCTTTGGAAAAGACATATGTCCCAAAACATCCTGCTATTCTTCTGCACAGTGAATCTTTGTAGAATGAGGAATACCGTTTCTTCTCAGGATCTGAAATATCAAATATATTATGTCGGTATATGTCTCAATTATGTTATTAAGGGCATTTCATAAAATAGAAAATGCCACTGTAGCATTTAAATGGCTAATTTTTTTTTCATTCCTTTTAATTTTCAGAAGTAGTTTTCATCACCAATCATTTTCTCATACAGTAACTAGCAATTTTTGTTCTCTCATCCCTAAACCTCAAGAGAATAACAGCAAGGCGGACACCAGCATTTCTCTAAGCTTTGTACTACTCAGACTCTAACTTCTGATATTTAGAATTACATGAACACCTGCTTCTGACCAATGATTGGACTTTCCCTTGGGGCAGATTAGAGTGAAGCAACAGTGAATTATTGTATTATTATTGTGCCTTAAAACTATGTAAACCGATAACCGGCTAACTGTTTGAAAGGCCTGGTTTTTTGGCAATAAAGAGCACTCCTTTACACCTGCCTAGGGTCCCTGCATCACTCATTATTGCAACAAATGTTTATACATGTTTAAATAAATAAATAAAAATCTAAAAATAAATATTTAAAAATATATGTAGTGTTTCTTTTACAACAATTTGATTGCGATGGAAAGGACTTTTAGCCATTTTTGTTATTATCTGTAGAAATATAGCAATATAAAAGCATAAAAATGACACTTCTGAAAATTTATACGGAAAAGAAAGAGAAAGAAAGGTTAAGAGTAGAGCGATAGCAGAGAGGAAAGGTATCACCACTCATGGAATAAGCAGTGAAACTTGCTTGTTGCAATTTTGATGTCCATTTGTTAAAGTGATGATCACAGTCTTGATCTGTTGGGTATGAGGGCCCAAAGTTCAATGGGTTAATATAGCTTAGGTTTGCATAGAAATACCCAGGTACCTTCCCTGTGTGGGGGTTTTACACTGTCAGCTGCAACAACAGTGTGTTATGCCAAGTCCTCTTTTGGAAAGCCCTAGAAATGAATCTGAGGGTGTTTCAGGTGTCTTTGATGGTTTATGACACCTTCTAAGACATGGCAGCTGCTTCTTGTACCAGTGTAGCTGAGCCAGTTATGTCCCATCAGAAGGGAGGAAGAGTTTCAGGCCTGTGTGTGAATGTCCTGGTACTTCCCTCCGCGGGAAGTTCTCACAGCTGAGCCAGTTGTGTAAGGGAGGACACTGTCATGATACAACAGCACTATCCCACCCCACAGGATCTTCTTCTTGTCGGTCTCTTCCAGATATGGCCCAAAATCCAGCTTGTAGCCCCCGTGGTGGGTGGTTTGTGCCCACCCTCTCTGCCCCTGGGCCGTGACCCTGCACATCCTCAGCAAAACACTGCTGCTTTTGAAAATGGCCAGTTGTTTGAGTCATTAACATTTGTCTCTCCCAAGAGGGGACACAGCCAGGATAGCTGACACCAGCTGATCAAAGGGATACTCTACAGCATGTGGCATCATACTCAACATACAAAACTGAGGGAAGAAGCAGGAATGGGTGGGAAGTTTGAAGTGGTGGCATTTGTCTTCATGAATACCCATTACATGTGAAAGAGCTCTACTTTCCTGGGGATAGCTGAACACCTGACTGCCCTTGAGAAGCAGTGAATTATTGCCTTGTTTTGATTTGCTTGTATATGCAGCTTTAGGTTTACTTATTAACCTATCTTTGTCTCAACACAAGTTTTCTCACTTTTACTCCTCCAACTTCCTCCCTCATCCCACTGTTGGTCAGTAAGTGAGTGGCTGTGGGGCACTTCGTTTCTGGCTGAGTTTAAACCATGACAACAACCTTCAGGTGTTCTTGATGCTTTGCATTTTTTCTTCCATGTACTAATTTTCTTTCCCAATAGTATATAGGCAGTTGTAGAATTTATTTTGCTACTCAGCACTTGATTATTATCATTAATTAGTATCATTTAATCATTAATTAATGACTATTTTCAAAACAAGAAATTTATATTCTTATGTCTAATCCTTGCCAGTCAAGCCTCTGTTGAATCTGAAAATTTTTCATTTCTGTTCAGTGTGTTTGTTATTTACACTCATTTACTGAAAGCAGAGCACTGAAAGCTTAGGAGAATCCACCTGACAAACAGTATTTCCTAAGCTTCTATATCTAAAGATAGCTTAATTAGGAAGAATACTTCATTTGAAAGAAGGGAAAATTACAGCAGAAAGATGATCAATAATTTAAAAAAAAGTCTTTGAAAATATTCCTTTGGTAATTGAAAAATAGTTCTGTTGATTCAAGAAAGAAAAAGAAATCTCCCTGAGAAAAGAAAACTGAAAATATCATTAGGATCATCAAATTCTCTTTTTTCATCTCTTCTTGGTTTGGGTGTTAATTATTAAAACCAATAAGCCTAATTCTAAAGCAAACCTTTGCAATATGTAATTGTGTGATCTAGATCATGAAATAAACTTCATTTTGTCAAACTGGAAAGTTAATGCTGTTACGTCTGGTTGTTTCCTATGTGTGTTTGTGCGTACTGTATATAAAACTTTATGAATTGTTGCTTCTTACTTTAATTTGGTTTCTCCATTACAAAGTACAGGATATGAGATCTTTGCACCTTCCCTGGTCCCTTTGTAATGTGTAAGTGAATCAGACTACTACAGACCTCGTGTGTTCTGTTTGGGGGAGAGTTAACTTAATGAAAGCATGGTGGTGACCAGCTTAGGGCTGCTTTCAATGGACCTTTTAGTGACAGGAGACAGAAGAACTCATTAAAACAACAAGATAAGAGATGTAAAGGTGTATGTATATCTAAATCAGCCAGGCTTTCATGGGGGACTAAACTGCTTGCCTATCAATCTCCTGGAGCAGTCTGTAAAATAGAGGTACTGAAACAGTGCCCTCGACTCTCCCACAAGGAGATGCAGGTGTTCCTGTGCTCCATCAGGATCTCCAACCTGAACATTTTAAAGAATTGTACCTTTTTTGTTTTAGGAAGCTTCTCTCTTTTAGGTAGCAATAATCTCCCCCTCCCTGTGTCTTGTTTTAAGGTGGAGAAGGCAGGTCTGTGTATCAAGTGGGATTGAATATACTCATGTTTATGGATAGAAGTATTATATGATTAGCATTAAAAAGTATACATGTGTTATATTTGTATCTACCCTTGATTATGTGTGTTGGAATTCTCAAGTATACATTGTGTACATAAATGAATGTGTGATGTAAACATACATAAAAATATGTATTATCTGTATATTTAATCTTCAACACATGCATCATAGTTTACACTGACATAGGAAACGATTGTATGTAGACATTTTTCAGAAAATGAGATGCATGTATTATTTCTAGAGCTTTTCTGTAGAGCGGAAATATCTTTACCTGGGATTCCTAAACTGAAATCCAACTACTGAAAATATAGAGTGACTGTCAAAATAAAGCCACTGTAACTGTTGGGTAAATATATGTACATATTCAGCCTTTCACATTCATGTTTGTGAGTGAATAAATATACCTGTCTATTTATCTACTAACCTATGTATTAATATACCTCTATATCTAAAACATTCTAGATTAGTGTAAAGGTGATATGTCACCTGCTACTTTTAAAGAAATTTTTGCTATAAATATATATGCATATTTATAAATGTGTAGTTTTAAATTTTTATGTATAAACATATATAAACTTACATACATATTAAATATTTTGTAGCTATCCATGTATGACTCCTTGGAAACACATTACTCAAAAAATAAGTCAAACTTAATTTTTTTTTTCTGTTATTTTATTCTCTCCCTCCTTTCCACCACTTTTTTTTTCAAAAAGAGGAATGATTGTTACATAATTTTTCTTTATTTTTTTTTTCCTTTAGAAAATGTAGTAAATGAAGATGGGTTTTGGTTTCATTTGTTTGTATTTTTTTTTGTTTGCCTCTTTTTAATTTATTTTTAGTATTGAATGGACACAGTATCCTTGTATGGCTGAAAAACATGCTTTACTGTGCTTTTGTAAAGCTCAGTTTTCTCTCTTTTTATGTTTCTTTTAATCTTTCTTCTTTTGTCAACATATCTCATGCTTAAACCTCAGATCATATTTATTGAAGTGATCCTAAAATAATTGTATTCAGAATGAGATCAGAATGAATAGATTATTCTAAAAATTACTTTTCACTTTCAGCTGATCTGATTTCCACCACATCTCAAAAACTACAAAAGGTTTTTTGCAGGTCAGATGATGCAACCAAGAGTTCACACTTTCAATCCAGTGTGAACTTACTCTGTGTAAGACAATTAAATACTTTATAATCAAATATATTATTCTGTATTTTTAAATAAAATCGTTGCAAATGATTGAGGCCAAATCATTCCAAACATCAACAGTTTGGCAAATTAGACTGGGCTTCCCTTTTGCTTAGGGTAGGTTTTCACAGTTTGTTTTTTTCTGAAGCTCTTCATATTTTATTCTCTGTATTCATTCACATGTTTCAGTGATCCTTGATATAATACAAATTCGTTATTGTTTGTTATCTTCAGTGGGAACTTATTTAAGCTTGAAACATTTCTAGTTAATTTTTGCTACCCACTGAGTTTATCAAAAAAGGTGAATCTCTGACAGTTTTTTACAAAATCTCCTTATCTATCACACTATGTGCAGCATAAAACTTTCTTGCAAAGTTTTTGGTTAAGACATTTTGAGATTCATAGACATCAGCCAAAAATTGTGTTCTTCATTTAGGTCTTCTCTCTTAATTGTATTTCCTACAGTTACATTTAATTGTTTGCTTATAAAGATTTTTTTTGTTTATTCATCCTAATTATGCTTTGTTTTCAGTAACGGTGCTGGAGGTTCCATCGCAAACAATAGTTTTTAACTTCCTGCGTTCCTGTGTTGTAACAACTTGGGGGAAAAGATTCAAAATTGTGCCACTGGGACTACATTCCTGCTTCTCAGGGGTCTTGTTAAGAGATAACTTAAGCTTTACAGTAACTTTTTGTGCAATAATATTGCATTGTTCCCAGATCTTCTACAAGAAATTCAAACTCGCTGAAACATTTTGCCTGTTACAAAGAAAACACCAGCTGAGCTCAATATCTGTGAGGGCCAAAGGGAATTGTTATTCAGGCAACTGTGCAGGTGGGGCTTTGCCCATTTCTCACATGTCCCCATCACACTTCAAAATCTTACCCCTAAGCTGAGTAAATCTGAGAGGCTGCAAATTCAAATCTCCCTTTTTGGAGAAGTGACAGTAAAATGATTTGATTTGTTGTATTTTTTATTACATATAAAATTTCCAAATGGTGGTTTTTCACACTGCTGGTGTAATCAGAGTGACTCAGATTTGGGGCAGAAGTTTGCCTGTTTGT
Source organism: Leptocoma aspasia (assembly GCA_013399835.1). Classification (NCBI taxonomy): domain Eukaryota; kingdom Metazoa; phylum Chordata; class Aves; order Passeriformes; family Nectariniidae; genus Leptocoma; species Leptocoma aspasia. Next base: position 504,723 of record VXAX01003647.1, on the reverse strand, counting down.
GTCACAAAGTGTCTTCTTAGGACCTGGTATGCAAAGGTTTCCTTTTTTTTTTTTTTTTTTTAATTGAGACAGAAAGATACAGATCTGCAAGTGATTTAGAACATAACTATTTTTACATAAATTTTTTCACTCTACATTCACAAAGAATTTATGAAGGAATAATTTGCTATATGTCAAAGTTACAGAAAATCTTTGGCATTTTTTGGATCACTGATCATGCAAAGAACTTTGTGACAGTTCATTTTTCATGTTTTTTGTATTGTCAGCTTGAAGACAATGGATTGCTATTGATGATGGTCCAAAATATGTATTTTCCACATGAGAAAAAAGACTCAGCAAAGCCTGGCTTCAGAATAAAAACAAAATCATAGTAGTAACAACCTGTAGTATAAGGATCTGTATCAGCTTGAAGGGCTAGTAATCACAATTAGTGGATTACAATGGGAGAATAATTTACCTGGCAGGCTGTCATTCTATGGGCTTTCTATATATTCCAGTCTTCTGGGATATTTGAGAGGTCCTTGTGGCCTTAATGCTTCTGTGATACCTGTCTTGTGGCTTCAGGATGTCTGCAAGACAGAGAAAAGATGATGGAAGGATCCATATTCAGATGCATCATGAATTGCTGTTATTCTAAGTCTTATTAGGAAGCTGAGCTCTCCTAAAAATTCAGCGGTAACTCCGAAGTATACTTGGTGAAAACCCCATGTTTTTCTCCTCCTCTGTTTAAGTTATGTTCAGCAGTTGTTCTTCTTCCTCAAGTCTCACGTTGCTTACCAGAGCTCTGTTGACACAGCCCGTGCTTGGGGAAGGTTACTGAGGGTTTCCTGCACAAAAGTAAACTCTTGGTGCATGCTCAGAGTGACACAGTCCTGAAGGATTTGATCACAAACTGGTTTTTCCAGATTACCATCTTCTGATTCAGTGGGAAGGATGGGCAACAGTTCCTTACGGTTGAGTTGAGCTCATGGTTTTAAGCTTATTTGGTTTTCTTGCCAGAGCTAAGTATGTACTTCCTGTACATTATTCGGCCGCTGCTGAGGAAACAGAATTGCTAGCAATTATATTGGCTTTTTCTATGCCACTGATCATAGGTACTTGATGACTTTTATAAACAGTAAATAACTTTTATCTAGCTATCTTATTAAAGTAATATTTAGACTATCTTCAAGATTAAAAAAAATTACATTAAATATGTTCTAAAAAAAACCAAACCACTATTTGAAAATTAGAGATAATTCAAACATGATTTTTTCAATGCATTTAGCTATATTGAATGTTGTATGTTGAAAAAAATTCCTCTAAATGCCTTAAGCATTAGTAGCTTTTTTCATTTCTAAAAATCAGGACTTCAGGAAAATCTAGAAAATGAGGAAAGCAGGATGTATAAGTAACTTCGAAAGCTACCAGTTACCTGTCTTCTCTGGAAACAGGTCACCATGGAAAAATCAAAGATAGAGTCAAAATCAGGCACAGAAATCAAATTAATTTTGTTTTCTCCTCATGACAGTACCTGTTCTTTGCCTGAAATTCCCTATAATATCCTGCAAAATACTTTTTGCAGTAAGTAAAGAAGCAGTCCTACAAAAAATAAAGTTCACATAAAAAATGGATTCATTAAATTTTCTAATTCACATGTCACAAGTCCCTAAAGTTCATCCATCTGTAATTAAATTAAATCCTGGAAGTTCTATCCGACTGCAGCATAACCCATCATATTGAGCCATGGATTCCTGAAGGGCATTTTATATTGGGCTGTTTTGCTTATTCTGTACAAACACTGGCATCAGTATCTCTAATATTAAAACATTTATTAAAATGTCATTTATCATTCAGCTGCACATTTTTTTTAAGGCACTTGGATATTTTCTCTAGAGCATTTGATTTAAAGATGTTTATTCCTATGAGCCATTAGCATAAGTCTTGGTTACTAATGGGCTGGAAACTCTACTTCATCATCTTATGCTTTACAAGAATATCAGCCAGAATCTCTTTAAGTACATCCTAGAAACGTTTATTAGAATCTTTTTGTCTCTGCATAATTTTGAAGTTTTTAGAAATTATTGTTTAATTTTGTAAATCTATTCTCAAATTTATAAGTTGTGGCAGTTTTTATTCTTAACAGTCTTCAAAAACCTGTGGATTATTTTGTTCTCTTTGAACAACCACAAATTGGTTGAGGATTTACCCTAATTGTATATATTCCACAAAATACCAATTTTGAACGCATTCATTCAATAATCTTTACTAATAACATGAAATCCAAAGTACAATTACTAATTTTTGAGTACAAATTGTACAACAACAACTTTTAATTCAAAAAATCATTATCTAAAATTTTTATCTACTCCAATGTTTTACTACTGCCCTGTGTAGCACTTTCTGAATATCTGTTACACAATTCCCCCAATAAAATAACTTCTTATTTTGTCTCCTGCTTCGAAGACTGCTGCTCCACATACAAACTAGGAATTCTCACCTTTGTTTCTTCGATTTATAACAAACATTGACTAAATAACTTCCTCAATCTTTTGCCCTTTCAATCATCATGTCATTCTTAAAAATGCTATAGAAGATTCCAATCTTCTAACAATATAAAATATTCCACCAATTTTCAGTTAAGGTAGTGATAGCAATTTTCTCATAATTAATTGAGATTTCTGCTGCTTGCACCTTTCCTTGGCTCTAAGCACAAGTGGAAATTTCAGCTAGGGTTAATTTTGTATCTTCCTGCCTCTCTTTGTGTCATTTATTATTGCAGCTAAACTCTAGCTATGGATATTGTCTCTTGCAACTCAAGCCATTTCTCTTATATGGTCCTCTCAGAAACCTAAACCCACTTTCAACAAAATCAAAATCTTCAGCTTCACAGCATTAACACAACGGGGTGAAAGGACAGGAAGGCTCTTTAGAGTGAAATTTGTCCCATCATAGATGTGATGCAAGGAGATAAATAACACTTAAGAAATGTCTATATTTCTATTAGATGCAGAGATATTATAAGCCATGAAGCATACATTTGTTATCTTCTTTCGAAATTATTAAATTTGGGCATCTTGAATCTTATATTTAAAGATGAACTTTACTCTTTCTTTCATTTACTCCTGTGAATTTTGCCCAGACAGCAGAGTTATCAAAAGTTACAAACTTCTGAGACATTGCAAATTGGGATTTATGTTTTTGGAATATAACCATTTTTCAATTTATATTTTTAAGGATTATTTTTGTTTGTTTGAAATGGACATAAATTTAGAGGAGAACAAACTATCTTTCCTCAGAGCCTAATTTTAAATGAGAAAAATAATTAGATTATCTAATCTTTATAATTTTTAATAATTGCATTCTTTAATAGCCAACAGTATTCATAATAAAACAACAGATATGATGAAAATCTATTTATTTCTTCTGTAATTCTTAGAACAAGTGTTTGCATATTTTTTTATGTTGCAAATATAGTTCTAACTTAAGTAAGGAAAGAAATATAGAAAACATTGAAATTATGCTATTAAAACCTGTTTAACAGTTTCCTGAAGAATAGGACTGAAAAGTTAAGTTTAGAGGTCAAATAATTACCTCCTGGAAATTGCATCCCAGCAGGGGCTTGTTTTTAACAGCTCTTCCCTACAATTTTCAGTTTTCAACATGGGATATGTGTATGCTCCTGAACTCGGAGCATCATAGTCTCACAAGTATCGGTATGTTCAGTTTTAGATTATTAGTTGTACAATTAAATATATATATGATATTTAACTTATATAAATTTATAACATTACAATTTAACCCATTGATTACCGGAAGCTTTGCCCAATTTGTCTAATACAAGCTTGTAGAGTTGAAAACTCTATCTAGCCTAATGCATGTATTGAGACTAAAAGGTTAAAAGTGTAGTGTCAAATCTAAGGGAGTTATCAAGAAATCCTGCTGGGAATTTGACACAAAGTGTTAATGAATCTTGCAGGAATTGCCACAGTATCTTGCACTTAAGAGTTGGGTATATTGTATTTCTATACCATCCATATATTCTTTCAAGTATCAACTAACCATGCTTCACAAAGACACTTTTATATATTCAACACCATTTGATATGCATATTTTCAGTTAGCAGTGCTAGGTTCAGCAATAGCCAAAATTCCAGTCTCTGTTCCTGTTTATTGTTCATACCTTTAGCTACTCCTTACATTCACCAAAGGAACAGCTTGTGTGATATATACTAGAACGGGGGACCAATCCAGCTGGAAAAAAATTGGTTTTAATTCTGCTGGTTTATTTTTAAATGCATCAGTTACACATTTTGATTACCATAAGTCCTCACAAATAAAGGCCTAGTATTAAGACAGAAAGGAGTGTTAGTGTGGGATAGGAAATGCATTATGAATTGCTGAAATTATTTTCAACAGTGCTATCATGGGATACCTAATATGTCCAGAGGGGTTTATCAGGTCTATTGAAAAGCAAACAGGATTTTGTGATAGAATATGGAGCAAAAGGGAGTGCAAGAGAGATGCTGGAATAAAGATTGGGGAAAGAAAAGGAAGAGAAAAAAAAAAAAAAAAACGCACACCAGTAGTTGAACTGAAAAACAGAATGATCCAGCAATGTGTGTTTGCAGCCCAAAAAGCCAACTATATCCTGGGATGCAGCATAAGGGGGTTGCCAGTAGGTTGAGGGAGGTGAATCTATGCTTCTGCTCTGCGGAGGACCCACCTGGAACGCCATGTCCAGCTCTGGAGTCCTCAGCACAGGAAAATTATGGACCTGTTAGAGTGGGTCCACAGGAGGGCTGGAGCACCCATCCCATGAAGAAAGGCTAAGAGAGTTGGGGTTGTTCATCCTGGAGAAAGGGAGGGTCTGAGGAGACCTTAGAGAGACCTTCCAGTACATAAAGGGGGCCTACAAGAGAGATGGAAAATGATTTTTAGTAGGGTCTGTTGTGATAGGACAATTACTAAAGGTTTTAAACAAAAGGAGAGAGGATTTGGACTAGATAGTCAGAAGAATTTTTTTACGATAAACACTGGAACAAGTTAGTCAGAGAAATGGCAGATGCCTCATCCGTGGAAGTGTTCAAGGTCAGGTTAAACAGGGCTCTGAGCAACCTGTCCAGTGGAAGATGTCTCTGCTTATTGGAAGGGGTTGGGCTAGATGACCTTTAAATGTTTTCACCAACTGAAACCAAGATTCTAGGATCCTAAATTTCTCAGTTAGTGAGGCTTAAATAATATTTTGCACAGCTGAAATATTTCTGCATTATCTCCTCCCTTCCTTCCTCTTCCTGGAAGCTCTAGATGGAGAAACCATGAAGATTTGTGTCTGAAGCCCCTGGATAAAGGATATATGGTCCCTGCACTCCTGTGTGCAAACTGAAAATACTAGGTATCCTACAGGTGAGGAATGATAGCCCTGTTCCTTGTTTCCCAAACAGATTTTAAAATAAACTAAAACTTTGAAAGAAATTTCCTTTTTCTTGTGAGTCACTACAAGATATATGATCTGTGATTCCAGGAAGAATTTGTTCCAAAAACGTATAAACAAAAAGGAAAACTGATTTTGAACGTAGAAATATTTGAAACTTGCTTCATTGCTGGAGTGCTTGGTTTGAACAACATTGTGTGCCTTGTATGTACGCATTTGTCTGTAGGAGACAAACTTTTCCTTGTGTACTAGCAAGTAAAGCTTTGTGTGCCTCACAGCCCAGTGTTCAGAGTACACAATTTATACATGAGACACCCTTTTCATCCTTGCTCTTTGCATTTCATTTCCTGAAGCTTCAATGAATGTAAAAACAAGAAAGCTGCTGAACAGCCAGGGGCTGTAATCATGTCAGTTTTTATAAGCAAAGTAAGGATGGGGCTCTTCAGTAGTGGCTGGAGGAACTTGAGGGAGAAAAAAAGGCCAGTACAGCATATTCATTATCGTACCTAAAGCTGCTGGCATTATATAATTTTTTAGATATTTCTGCCATATCGCACATTTATAACCCTAGAATTATAATTTTTATAAAATTAAAGGCCAGCAGTATCCAAGCAAGAATAACTTTGGGATTTATTCATGTGAAGTGCATTGCCAGATAAACATTACTTTATTTCTTTCATATGATTCATGTAATACTTTACTTAATGGTTTAATTATATATGAAGCAGTATTAAACCTATGTGTGTTTGAGATTCAACTTAAAATCTTTGTGCAAGCTTCAATTTTTTACTAATTTATGTACAGCTATTGTTTCTAACCTGTTTATTGACTATTTTTGGTTGGATATATTAGGATATATTATCTATTCCACATAAAGGAAAATCAAATTTGAGAGACATCATTTCAAATGGTCATTTTTCTAGTGCTAGACAGAGGTAGTAGGCAGGCATGAAATGCCCTTGAAACCCTCTTTCAGGATCAAAAGAAGTGTAATTCTGCAACCCAATGACCTTTCAGATGCATGGATGGCAGAGGCTTGTGAAGGCAAATGTAAAATGGTATGTACATTTGTATGCTCACTGACATAGACTCATTAGTATGTCCTGGACACAGCTCAGGATATCCAAGGCAGCACAAAAAACCTTCAGAAGGCTGCTTTTTTTTTTTTTTTTCCTCCCCAGTACTTTCCAGGGGACTGCAGTATAATAAAAATAACATCACAGTACTAATTAGGACTGGGAAGCCATGGATGATGCTAATGCCTGTATGTATGGTTACCAGCTGTCTTTGGTACCCCTCATGGACAGGTGTTTTGTTGCAGCAGGACAAGGTGTAATGATCTTAAACTGAAAAAAAAAGAGTAGATTCACACTAGATAGAAGGAAGAAACTTTTTACAGTGAGGGTGTTGAAACACTGGAACAGGTTGCAGATTACTCATCTGCCAGAAAAAACACAAATCCTTGGAAATATTTGCGGTCATTTTGGATGATGTTATGAGCCACCTGAAGATGTCCTTGCTCATTGAAGACCTGTTGGAGTAGACGATTCTTTAAAGATCCCCTCCAACCCAAACTATTTTATGAATCCATCAGGAAGCTAAATGAGCTCTCACCAGGGTGTGCCAGGAGTGTTCCTCTGGTCAGACACCTGGACCTGCTGGACAGCTCATGCCCCAACCCTTCTGAGGTACCACGCTGGAGCTGATGAGAAAGAGTATGCAGTACACAATACAGTGTGCAGAGTGCACAATGATGATGTATTCATACAGAAACACCATTCTGTGCCATTGTGTGCCCTTGTTTTGCTTGCTAAATAGAGCTGCACGTTAGACAGATTTGCAGGATGTTGTAATGATAGGCCCTTTGATTCTGAACTTATGCAAAACAGCAAGCTGCAGCTTAGCTCCACGTGGTTGGAATTTCACAATTCAAATGCATGTTACTTACATACACTTTGTGCATTCAGTTGTTAAAAGAGTGCATTTAGACAATATGGCACCTTTACCATATGGGCAGTTATCATTTAATCAGGTTAATGATTTATTTCTCTTTAAGATTACTTGAGTCTGGTTGTTTTAAGGTGTCTTGTTTTAAAGTGTCTCCTCTTGGTGTCTGCTGGAGTTGTGTAATGTGTTGATTAACTTAGAAGGTTTGAGGAAAACAGGATAATTTGGCTGGAAAATAATAAAAAATTTAGATGCAGTAATTAATTTTGCAAAGCAACTGCCCAGATTGACTAATCTGAAACTGCCAAAACACTAAAGAGGAAATAGTAAATTTCATTTAAACTACAGTTCAGTGAAGTGATGATAATACTAATATTTAATGCTGATGAGAATCACAGTCACAAGGTGCATTCAAACCCAGAGGCAAAGCAGGCCACATGTACCTCAGTCCCTCTGTGGAGACCTTCTTTGCTCAGTGTTTGGGAGAACTGTGTGTGTATACATCTGTCTCATCTGAAGCATTTGCAAGAAAACACTTGCAGGTCAGCACTGGGGCAGACTTGGCAGAACCTCATCCTAACAAGTTTGGTGACCTTTCTGTGCTTGAGCATATCAAAATACATACTCAAATGCCTCCAGAAGGTCATACCTGCAAGGGGGTGAGTCAAACTCCCTATCAAAACTGACCCACTATACATGAGTAGCAGGAGAACAAGCAGGGCCTGAGTCTGTAGCCAAGGGGATAGATGACTCAACTGAGAATAGCCTTGTTCCTTTCTAGATCTTGCTCCAGAGTTCTACTTGTTCTGCTTTTGGCACTTGATGTGAAAGCACTTGCATCATGCTTTGTATACGCTCTTTTTAGTGAGCAAACTGATAGAGCATATTTAAAAATAAAAGGCAAAATTGAATAAATTAAGATTTTAAAAGAACTCGAAAGATACTATTTCACAGCATGCATAGGAAAACCTTTTGGTTTTTATGGGGAATTTTTGGGCTTGTACTTGGGATTTTTGCTTTTTGGGAGTTTGTTTTGGTTTTGATGGAGTTTTTTCCTCCTTCAGAACTGTAAGAGCATTTTTACATACATTTTTACATTTTCTCTTTTATTTTGTTTGCCAAGTCTTGTGCTACTCATCCACGCAAAACCAGTAGTACAAAGGTTTACTGAAAAATAAAACCTGCAGAAAGTGAGAGCACCACATTCCACTGCTTTAGTCCCTTAATACGCTAACCAGTTAAACTTTCTCTATGGAGATCAACCAGAGTAGCCAGAATCAACAATTGGCATAGTTACAGCATGTCTCAGATTGCATGGGATCCTCTCTTATTTTTTGGCTGTTTGGAGAGAATGTGTGAAATGTAATCCAGTTAGTATCAGAAAAATCTCTGCCTGCAACAAATTACCACTCTACAAAGGAGCTCCTTTATGCTTCAATGTGAGACAGACATCTTTGTTTCAGCTCTTAGCAGTTACTGATCTTTGTTTGGATACATTAAAAAAAAAAAAAAAATCACAGCCTAAAAATAGCTCCAAAGAAAAAGCAATAAGGAAGCTCTTCAATACAAAGTGTCTTCACTGATCATTAAATACAGTGTGCTGAGTTTTAGGTTTGATATAATTCCATTGACTTCAGTGAATATACCAGGGCCTAAGTCTAGAATTATCATGGCTACTGCTTAAGTATTCCTTCACTTAGTTTTTATGTATAGTTTTTTTTATTGAGAGAAAATCAAAATTTTAAACTTATATCAAGAAAATATTTCACCTGGAAACACTTTATCTTTACCAGGTAGGCAGATATGCACTGCTACTCTCATTTAGTAGATGAAAAAATATAGTCTGAGATATTAACATCAGCTCACAAAACATTTTGGTGTAATCTGGGTATTAAACTCTGAATCTCAAACGCAAACATTTGCTCATAAATCACAGATCACACTTGCAGTTTGGTTTTTTTTTTTTATTTTTTGGTGCCTTAGTATTTTGCTTATTTATAAATGCTCCCATATTTCAAGGATCTGTGACTGCATGATTTAAACATATGTAAAATATAGTTTGGAATGTGTAATATGAACTTACATTTCTTAGCACATGTTGGTGACTGAAAACTGAGTGATTTATATTCCTAGTGCTTCAAGAATACTGTGATAACATGTTGGCATATAATGTTGAACTCAGATGAAATTAAAACCTACACTTATACTCATAAATCAAATAGTTCCCAGGAATTTTCAGAGGCATCAGGACAAGATTGTCTCTTAGAAATCTTTTGCACATGTCATTTGGCAAACTTTTGGACAATTCCCAATCACAGTTCAAGACATACAACATGTTAGAAACTGTTACTGCTATGCAGTTTTCAATCTTTATAATTTTCATGGCCACCTTTTAATCTCTTCTATAGAACAGATGCTTTTATTGACCCAAAATTGTGATCCAGAATATGCACACCATTTATACTTCAGAGTTTGGGTTTTTTAAAATTTCTATCACTGAACACATTTCAGGTTTCAGGACATCTACTTTAAAATCACTTTGTTCATGGTGTGAAGATGACTCTTAGAGTTCTGAGGAAAGAAATGCTCTAGAATTATTTTTCTTGTTTTTCTTTTCTCTCAAGTAATTTTAAAAGCTGAGATAACAGGTACTAAGTTTGTTTTCCCTTTTTTCCTTCCATAAATAAATTTTTTTTGGTGCTGTCTTACTTAGAAGTGAAAAGTGTGCCTTGAATATTTCCTAAAAGTCACATTTGGAAACCAAATTATTGAGTACTTACTTGCATAAGCACTCCCATGACAGGTCAAAGAAATCAACCTAAGTTGGTTAGTAAAGTGTTGCATGTTAAGTGACTACAAGGAGACTTCTGTATATGATTAAATGTTCCTTTAAGAAGCCTAATTTTGTTAAGGGAATGAGAGTAATATCTTAATGCATTAAGGAATGAGATCTAGTAGTTAATCTACCAGACAAATTGAAAAATTAGTTAGCATTTAACTTTCCTCTGTAAAGAAAATATACCAGAAATTATCTTTTCTGTAATAGTTGTTAAAGTCACATATTGGGTAAGGCTGTGGGGGCTGGCTTTGAATAAAATTCTGATCAAATTTTCAGCACATGTATTGTTTTCAGGTACTTTTAGTAGCTAATGAAGTTTTGTTTGTACTAACCTTCCTGGTAATCACCATGTGGTAAATACCATGAAAAATGTTCATGTACTTCTTCAATCCTGTTTTTTTAGAGAAATCACAAGAAAAGGCAGAATTCTTGCCTGTTGAAGAAAACTGACCCTTTATGTGTAAGCTAAATGAGAACAGACTTTAATTTCTGACACCAGGATATTATCTGATAATTCTGAGGAATCAAAAGTGTCAAGTGAAAAGAGACACCTTTTTTGCATTGTAAATTGTCACGTTATGTAGGTCTACACTGAAAACAAATTGGCTGATGCAACATTTTAAAAGCATACTAGTGACTTTCAGCCATACGAGGTTAACAGAATATTTGTTGATAGATTTTGCTTTTAGAATCTCAGAATTTATGCTGGCACAAAGGTTGTGGAGATTATGGACCATCCATCACTAAAATTTTTTTTCTCTGATCCTGGTTCCACCTAGAGAGAAGCACTACATGACTTCTTCAAGTCCCTCAAAATATTAAAATTTGTTCAACTCTCTGTTTCAGTGACTTAAACATTATAAGTTTACCTTGGTATTACCATGGGTTCTATTTAGTTGGTTGACTATTCTAAAAGATATCACAAAAATGTGCATCTATATCTATAAACTAGCTAAAAGAAATCAGTGTTTTTGAAGCGTAGTAAAGGTCTTAAAACTGATTAAACAATACAGAAACCAGGTTTGAAATTGACTGCCTTTTCCTCCTATTATGCATTAATCTGTCAGTTTTTCTTACCAGAATTGTGACGTGGCACTGTGTGAAAATATATATTTCTCACTTTTTGTGGCACCAGCATTGAAGTAAGTTTAACTTTTATCTTTTTTACATATAAAACTATTCACACAGATCCATGGGAATCTATGCAGTGTCATAACAAGAAATGATCCATGAGACTTCAGGGAAATAAGAAATATAAGCAGAGTTAATAAACAACATTGTTCCACACCCTAGTCTTTTACAGTGGCTACCCAGTGATGTCATATGATATATTCACTAGCTATCCTGCCTAGGCTTTGATTAGAGACAGGTGGGCTAGTCAAGAAAACAACAGCATATAATTTTGGTACTTGCAGCCATTGATGTATAAGGGTTTACAGTATGTATTTTTCTGAAGTAAAGGAATGTTTGTAAATTCTGCAATTTTTGCCTTATTTGCAAAAAGACAGCATTTTTTTAACTTAAATAAAAAAGGCCTACTGATACCTTCTTTTTGGTCAGTCTATTCTTTTTTAAAAGTGTATTTCATGTCTTGGCCAGAAGAAAGGAACTAAAAACAATGCCTTTAACAGATCAAGGCCAGCAATTTCCCAGCTCTTGGAAAGACAATTATGCCTTGTGCTGGGCTTGTTTTTCTCTTCCAGTGATATTTCAACTCAGATTATCACAAGTAACCGTAGATTTATCTTCCAACGTTACTGTTCTTCCTTTTGTTTGGTTTCATTTTGGTTTGTCCTGAGGACCGAGGCTCAAACTTCAGTAACAACTACAGGACCCACAGCTGTTCATCTCAGCTTCTTTCTCCTAAAAGAACAATGAAATCCTCAATGTTGAATATAATTTAAAAACTGTTAACAGAAAATGTCCTTAGAAACAGAAAGGACACAAGGCCTTGGGATAAAGGATGACATCACAGGTCTAGACCTGAAATGTCTCTCCTTTTCCACTGTTTGATGTAGCACAATAGCAAAATCCTGCACTGACTGAACTCCATCAAAATGGCCAGTCTTCATACAGATATAACTTTTAGGTTTATGATTTTTAGAACTGTTTTCTAAAAAGCCTCTTTTCGAAACATTGAAAAAGCCATAAATATCATAAACTAAACCTAAAAGTTTTATGTTGTGCCTTTGAGTTCACTCCTTGTCTTTGTCCACACAAATAAATGTCTATGTCTATGTATGCATCTGTGTAATATGTAATATGTGTAATATTTTCTGCTAGGAGGTGATATCTAAGCAGGAATGGCACCCATGCCTTCTCTGGAAATTAACCTGCAGCAGGACATACAGAATCCCTAATACTATGTAAATAGCTAATAATTCCCCTAGCTCAAGCTGCTGAGGTGAGTTTGTTTTGGATAACATGGTCATGCCATCTGTTCTTAATGGTATCAGCAGCAGTTTAGAGAAATAAGTTTGTGTATTTTAGAATTGGCCTCAAAGTATTATAAACTGATGGTGGTGTATTTTGACTCCTACACAATCCCTAGTGGCATGCTGTTGGTAATATATAGTGTTGTATTCTCAAGAATTGTAACTGCAGAAGAGAAGAATTCAGTCAGAAGAGCCCTAATGAAAATTGATTATAGAGAGTGGGGGATAGAGACACAGTAGATCTGTTCAGCAGGAAACCTAGCTGTAGTCATTTTTTTCCCTTTTTTTCATATAACTTATAGGCCAGAAACAAAGATAAACTCAGATCTCTGGATCTAGAGGAAAACTAATACTCTATTTAGTGTGCCAAATTTTCTGCTGGTATATCTTGATATATCTCAATTGACTTTAATAGAGCTCAGCCATTTTTCACCAGCCATGAATTTGGTCTATTGTATCAGGAAATGTTCTCCCTGAACTTGCTGTATGCTTTCATTTTTATTCTTTTCTATTATTGGACTTGACATATACCTTTATAAAAATCTAGGGAAAGTTTTGAGGTAAAAGGATATCAGTTTTCTGATTAGTCTCATGAAGGAGAGAAATTTCCTTTAAAATATATTTTTTTATATTTTATTTATTTATATTTTTATAAGTGTTGTAGTTCTGAATGCTCTTAAATTCTGCTCTTTGAAATCAATGACAAAGTTTATTTACCCATCTCAAGTGGAAGTGTGACAATGTCTTTAATGTCTACATACTTTGCTTGTGTGATTGCTAGGTGATGCTGCACTTTTACCTTTTGTAATAAAGCCACACAATAGTAAATCCCTGACCAGATAAATAGCAAAGAAGTACAAGTTCATTGTACCACTGTTTAGATTACAGAACCATCCTTTAAAAATAGACTCTCCAGAATGTATAAATTTGGTGTAATGTGTAAAAGCCAGCAAGGAGGTTGGATTGATTCGAATTGTTATAAAGTTATACTTTTCTTTATACCTACATGGATTTCTTTTTTGTCTTTCATAAATTTTAAAGAGAAGAAATACTTGAATATGCTGGGAACAACATATTCCTGAGTAGGTGGGCAATACATGTATAAGAAAGACTTCTAGCAGTGGAGTGCTGATAAGAAGCCAAATATAGTCCTGTAGGTGGGGTGATCTGAATCAATAGAACAAGAGAAGACAATTGGAGTGAGGGCATCCAGAGTTCTGAAAATACAAAAAAACCCAATTTTGCGTTGTATTTCCAGAAGGAGAAAAAAGTTGGATGATTACGTACTTATCACTGAATTTTGTGTATTTATTTGTGGAAAATAGATTGCCTCTGGCTCTTGATTTAGCTGACAAAATACTCAATAGATGAACTTTTTATTCTGTGTTCAGCACTGACTTTTCACTTCAGGTAGGAGTATTTGCTTGACTCTTGTCAAGTCTGGATTGCATTTTGTGCTTAAGAATAGTGGAAAACATGCAAAGATTTTTAAAGTAAACAGTCAAATGAAAAAACATCTCATTATCTACACAGTTTAGGCAATTCTCAGTCAGAAGTTGAAAGTGAGGTTTCAGGATCATTGCTTTTGACACAAATGCTCTTCAATTATAATTTGTTTCTTTTCACTGAATGAAGATATTTTCCAGCTGGAAATAGTGGGGAATTGTTGCATAACTGGAAAGGAAGGCCTTCTTGGATGACTAGCTTTCCTCAGATGTTAAAAGACCTCCCTCAGATGCCAAAAAACCAAAATTTACTTTCATCTCATTTGTAATTGGACATCCAAAAAGTTTAAAGTATGAATGTCTTTAAAATTTAAAGCTTAGAAAGTCAAAGCATATAAATAACTCTCAAAGCCTGCCACTTTGAGTGAGAGGAGGTAAAAGTTATTGAAATTGGAGGGAACGGGAGTACAGATATTTTGTTATTCAGAAACTAGAAGAGGGTGGCTACCTTCTACTCAGGTCAAGTTTGTTGTGGATAAAGGAAGTAGAAAAGGCTTTGAGAAGTCTAAGGCAGAAGTCCAGTAGGAGAATTTGTGCTGATATGATCAAGGCTAAGATAATGACACCTCTGTAGCATAGAATTATGTGGTGGAAAAGCAAAAGAATTTTTAGTGATTAAGCAGTAGATGTTGTCTAACCAGGAAATAATTACTAATAGGAGGGAAGAGATTAGAGGTTGTTTACTGTCAGATTACCTGGCTTTTTTTTTTCATGTAAACAGAATCAAATTTAGCATCTGAATCAAATTAAAAAAAGAACCTTGTTTTGCAGAGTTAAATTTATTGAAGATATTGATTAAATTCAGGGTTGTTTTGGCAATGTATACAAGCTAAGTATGTTTTTCTGTAGACATGTAATACTTAATGACAGCTAAGCATCATGGTGAGTGGCGTGTTAGAAAAGTTGGAGATAAATGGATTGCTGCAGGGATGCACAAACTATTAGTTGAGCACAAGAATATTGACAGAGCGCATCAAGATTAATGTTCAAGTAGACATCATTCTATCCCCTTTTGCTCAAGGTCTGGAATTTAGTATCCCCTCATGACACAATCACAGAATCAATTTAGGCTGCAAAAGGCTTCTGAGATCATGGAGTCCGATTTACGACTGGACACCACTGTGTCAACAAGACCACGGCACTGAGTGCCATGGGCAGTGCAGCCTTAAACACTTCTGGGGACAGTGACTCTGTCACCTCCCTCAGCAGCTCATTCCAATGTCTGATCGCCCCTTCTGTGAGGAACTTCTTTCTAATGCCCAACCCAAACCTCCCCCGGTCCAGTTTAGGACTATGCCTTCTTGTCCTATTCCTGTTGCCTCCTCACATGATGTGTTCCAGACCCTTCACCAGCTTCTTTGTCCTTCTCTGGATGTGCTCTAGCACCTCGGTGTTCTCCCTGAATTGAGGGGCCCAGACTGGACACAGAACTCAAAGCACAGCCTCACCAGTGCCGAGTGAAGGGGAAGAATTAGGGAAGTAATGGCCATACTATTTCTGGTACAAGCCAGGGTGTCATTGGCCTCCTTGGCCACATGGGCACATGGCTGGCTCATGTTCAGCTCGCTGCCAACCATAGTCCCAGGTCCCTTTCCGCTGAGACACTTTTCAGCCTCTCTTTCCCTAGCCTGTAGCTGTGCATGAGGTTATTGTGGTCAAAGTGCAGTACCTGGCACTTTGTTGACTTGAACCCCGTGCTGTTGGTCTCAGCCCATCAATCCAGCCCGCCCAGGTCCCACTGCAGGGTCTTCCTACTCTCCAGCAGATGGACACTCCAACCCAGCTTGGTGTTACGTGCAAATTGACTAATGTTAGACTCAATCTCCTCATCCAGATTATCCATAAAGGTACTGGACAGCTCCTTCTCCCTTGACTCGTGCTGTGGAAGGGTCTCAGAGCTCATGAACAAGGTTGCTCTTGTAGGTACTTAAATCAGATTATGTACTCCAGGACCACATGTAATATCATTCAACTGTTAACTGAGTGCCCACACCCCAGATCAGACTAAAGCTATGCCAAAGTAACTCCCCCTCATTATCAACTTTTTCAGCACTGCAGATTCGCTCCTGTTTGGCTGTACTACTTGTTAATGTGGGCCACACTCAACCATCAACTTAGTAATGTGACATATGCTTCTCTTTCACCACCCAGAAATGGATGAAACATGATTTATATAAATCAGATGGAGAAGAGAGTAAATCAGGATGAAGCCATTCAGTTGAATGTTTCATGCTAACAAAAATATTTATGCCAAGTGAATCCTTGTATTAATATTAATATCAAAACAATTTTAAACATGGTCTTGTATCTGAGGATCTTTTCTTCATGCAGCAGAAGTAGATATCTTATACATCCTAACAAGCATCTATAGGTCTAAAAATACATAAGTTTATATAAAAACAAGAAAATATTCAGGATTCTGTAATATGGTACAAATGCCAAATTATAACAAAATTTAAAGTTAATTAGATAGTTATTACAGTGCACTAAAAGATTTTTTTTCTTTTCAGCACAGCAGAAATACCGGCTGTGCAGTGCTGTGTATGATTTATTTATAGCCTGCTAATGAAGACATATCTAATCATCATAATTAATTGGTATTTTAGTGCTTTGGGGCCTAATCACAGAAAATTTCATATGTTGGCTCAAACAGATCTTAGCTGTGAGGCAAAAATTCAGAAGAAAACTTGATTTTTCTTTGTTCAAATTTGCTTTTCCATTGAGCTTAACTACTGTGTGGTGATTGTAATTTAACCCTCTACACACAGCATATGTTGAAATGCCGTGAAAATGAGCTAGGAGATGGTGATTTGCAGGGATAATGTTACATGACAAGCATTTTCTATTTTCTATGGAAATATGCTTTAGTCAGGTCTGATAATAATCTTTTTTATCAGCATGGCATCAGTAAAACTGTCCACTATTTTTTGTAACTATCCACACAATTTGTTATTACTTATTATTTTGTGTTCTAAACTCACATATATTAAAAAAAAACCCAAAAAACATCATATAGTTCTGCAAACTTGCTGTTCACTTGCGTATTTGGGCCTACATTCTCCATCACTCTACTAATGGTCAATAGATATATGTTATGAGTCAATAGTCTGGTTTAATGTTAACTGCAGAAAATAATGTACTTTTGATTTCATTACAATAACAATTCTTCACAGGTATTATAGAATTAATTTGTGTTCTCAGTTTTAAACAAATTTAAATAAATATACGTAGTGCAATATGTGTATATATATATATATACATGCATACTCTTTGGTTCCATGAATATAACTCCTTGTTCAATTTTTCAGATATAACTGATGAATATATAATTTCATATCCATGAAATGAATACTCCCACCTTCCTGTGTTGTCAATGATGTGGGTATGATAGGCCTTCATTATAACAGCAATAGCACTTCCATTCTTGGCTAAAATAGCTGTTCCAAAAAGTAACTGCAGTAATCATCTTCCGTCTTGCCAGCTATTGACTACTGGGCTAGAGGAACTGTATGCTCTTTGTAAATGTACATT
Organism: Leptocoma aspasia; assembly: GCA_013399835.1. Classification (NCBI taxonomy): domain Eukaryota; kingdom Metazoa; phylum Chordata; class Aves; order Passeriformes; family Nectariniidae; genus Leptocoma; species Leptocoma aspasia. The sequence goes on along the minus strand of VXAX01003647.1, from coordinate 487,054 downwards.
ATAATATAGAAAGTAAGAGATTGTATAGCTTTTTTTTTTTTTTTTAAATAATTTAACTCCTATGTCTTCTGCTAAATATACTAAGCTCTACTGGTACTACAAGTGGTATGTAACAAAATAATTGTACTAGATTCTTTCTTTGATGTTTATTCCTCAACCTTTGTCAATTTTTATTTTCTATGCATTCGAAAAACAGCAATTTTATTTAACAGTTTCTCAGTGTATATCTCATGTCTCTATTACAGTTCATGAATCTGAATTTTCAAGGATGACATTCTCCCAAGTATTTGTGATTGACATAGGTTGTCTGTTTTCAAATGTTAGGAGGCAATCTTGATAGCTGTAAAACTCTTTGTTCTGTTTTGAATGTTCATGAATATATTATCAGAAGTGGCACACAGTGTAAGGAGTCTGGCAGAAACCCCTGTGTAAGGAATCCTGAAACCTGAAATCAAGACCCTCTCCTCCCAAAACACTGACATTATGAATTGTATGAAAGAAGAATGTCCATTAGTTGTTAATTCTACTAGCAGCAATTCTTATGAACCATTTCTAGGCTTCCAGATGAGGCAAAGGTCATTAAATACTTCCCTTACTTCAGTAAAGTGCTCGAACTGAAACAAACCAATACAAACGTGTTCCAGTGCAGTGCTCAAATGGCATGCATACCATTCCAGCTAGTGCACTTTAAGGGTATCATATGAAGCTAATTATGTGCCCCCATGAGTAATCTATCTCTGCTTGGGCTTAAACAATTGGTTTCCTATTACAAAAGAAATAACTTTATTTCTCCTGCTCAAGGAGAAACACTTTTAGCTATTTTTAAGTGTCCCATCTAAGTTCCAAGATAAAATTATTTAAATGATAAATACCAGTGCTACTCCATTCTTCAAGAGGACGAATGGGAAAAGACTGCATTATTTAGCTGAGCCTACTAGGAGAATCAAAAAAACCCACACCAAAACAAAAAAATAAAACAAACAAAAAAAATGAAGCAAAACGCAAACCACGAAAAAAAACCCCCAACAAATACACCACAACCACAGGGACACAGTTAAAAGTAGCAACACTTATATCATCCTTTCAGGTTCCAGACATGATCTGGTAAGGCCATTAATACTACAGTTTATAACAGATGGCCATTCTTGTTTGGACATACACATACATCATCAAATTTCCCTTTGAGTTTCACCCTCTTTAGTTGCCCCTGAAGTCAATAGGAGTTTCATCTGTGTAAAGAAGAAAAGAAATGGACTTGCAGGGATATTTTTCCTTTGTCTTAAGCGATGTATTGTTAAATGTAGGGATTAACACAGAAAGGAAAAATGTCATCAGGACCAACTCAAAAAGAATTTTGTTTAAATCCTTGTGAGATAAAAGTCAATTGATATTTAACTTTCTGAAGGTTAAAACCTTCCATGAAGTTCTCTAATGAAACCAGGAGTAAGAAAATCTTCAATAGATATTCTATATCTGTATTTCTTTTTCTGATGTTATATTCTTTGAGGATCCTCAATGAACCAGGGTCCATTATCTATTTTCCTGCACCTCAGCATGCAAGGACACTCAAATTAAGTGTGCCTGTCCATGAATCTGAGGAAATAATAAATTTTGAGAATAAGTCTTCTGATCATCTTGTTGTTTAAACCAAATCACCACCAACCAAAAAACACAAACAAAACCTCACAAAACCATGGAAGAACTAAAAGTCTTTTCAAGACGACATAACTTCAGCTTTAGATGACCCTAAGAATGCTTTTGATTTTTAACCAACTTAGAGACACAGGAAGAAATCTATTATTTCATGCATAGTTTACTTACCAACGTAATAAAGGCAGTAATATTCCCCTGTGGAACTTGATAGACCATGATCAGCGTTGTAAACCTATTCTGACTAATCATGTTTATTCTGATTGATTGAGCTAATTGAAAAACAGCACAGATATTCCCTCTAGGTGCATTTTTTTCTTATTATATTTGTATGATAATAAAAAAAAAGATATTTTCCATCCTCAAAAAAATAATTATTTTGGTTCTTCTTAGCCTACCAGAACCGATTTCATGTCTGAATATTACTAGTCTAAAAAGTAAGCAATCTGTTTTCAGAGTATGAGCATACTAAATTTAACCATTAAAGGCCTAAATATATATGTATGGAATGACATGTTCATCACATTATTCTTAATGCTAATAAATTATTATTTTCTCCTGAGTGATTTTATCTGTGCTTTGACAATATTGCCTGACCACAAAAATTGTTCTCAGCCTTCTCATTGGGACCACCACTCACCTCATGCATTTAGTGATGTTACTTACTCTATTTCCTTGACTCTCAGAGTATGCTGGAAGGCATCCATTATAGTGACCATCATGCTTAATGGCAGCTATGCATCTATGCCAGAGAAAAGAGGAAAAAGCTTGCAATAATAATTTTTGATTCATGAAGAATCAAAAATTGCAGGCTGAAATATTAGGCTTAACTCCAAAACTGGTGCAATGACTTCCTCAGAAACAGCACAGCATTGTCCTCTTATTTATAAGATACTGCAATACTGAGATCTATTCTTATACAGAAAAAAAAGAAAAAAAAAGGAAAAATGAAGTGGAGAATAGTTTTTCTTAGGTTCCCTTAGGTGTCCAATGCAGAAGTGAATGAACTTATATGTTTTGAAGGCCAGAGAAAATGAGCATCAGAACTTTTGGATGATTATGTACCTAACTGCAGTTTAGATTTCAGGTTTAAGATGTTTTATAAGTAGTTTGCCTCAGAATTTTAAGTACTGGGTCTTCGTATTTTGATAAAATGTAGGGTATAGAAAGACATTTGAAATGTTAAAATAAAAATACTCAAAGTGTTAAATCTAACATTCAGAAACTACAGTAACTTAAAGGGAAGATAACTGACTCTTATCACTAAGGCTAGTAAAGTAGTAAATGGAAAGTAAATGTATTTTTCTCCAAGGAGAAATGAAGATGAGAAATATCTATTGTAAAACTCTTATATAATAATTGGAAGGAAGGAGCCTATATCTCCACATGGATGAACTTTCCTTGATGATATAACTTTCGTGCATTAAAGTTGTGTCATGCTCAGTAGCTTAGTTGGTAAAGATATCAGGGGAAGCCAAAAGAACAACCAAAATATATAAAAACTTTTGAGATCAGCATTTACTTTACAGTCTTGTAGAATTCTTTATTTAGCAACTCTTTCCATAATTTTAGTTAAGCTGAACCCCTGAACTGCCTTTTAAATTTTGTTTCCAAAAGTGGAATCATACATTGGAGATTTAATTTAGCTCTGAATTTCTTTCACATAATTGGTCACAACAAATCTTCTTAAGACACATAAGAAAAAATGTGGATATTTGTACTAACTGAGGAGAACAAATAAGTACACAGAAATATAATTCTGAATTGTAACAAAAGATAAACCAAATATTTTTCAAAATTATGTCCTAGAATATCATGTCATATCTGAAGATTTGCAAGACATTCTTGCAAAAGATTCCCATGAATCTATGTTTGTGCAAGAATATCAGCAGTGTTCATACAGCTATCTTGAAAGTTTTTGGGAACTTCTGGAATCATTCAGACATGGACTAGGAAAAAGACTGTGTCACATAAGTGATCAGAAGAAGAACATTAAGTGTAGGAAATAGCTGAGCTTTTCTTAACAGGTCACAAGTTGTCCCATTTCACAAAAACAAAGAAATAAAACTCATAGAATCACCAGTATGAAACAATATTCTACCCAAAGCTTTTGATACTGTTCAGCATCAAAAAATATCATGATTGACAGAACCCTACTGTTTTACAATCCCTAAAAATGTTTTTCTTTATCTGTGAGTATCACAAGGAGATTTGAACCAAATTGTGGGATATTTTGAACACTAAGAAGAAAACAATTTCTATTGTTTGATGAAAAGTGCAATTTTACAAGGATACTCAGTGGCTTGTCCCATCACTTCACTGCATGTACACCAAAATCACAGTCGATTCTGACACATCTTTTGCCAGCTAATTATTGGTGAAAGAAACTTATGAATAAGAATCAGAAACAATTTGGTGGTAGTCATATCACAGTACTTTTCAAAGGAATATGATTTTCGTCCATTAAATAGTTTATTGACTTACTTCCTGATGATTATGATATAATGAGCAAGTGTTGCCTCATCATAAACCATATTATTTTTTACTGCTTGTTAAACAGAAACTGTATTTGATCATGACCACCATTAGCTGGCATTTCTTATTAGTTATAATGAGAAGCTGTAGCAAGCTTTGTTGCACATTTCTAGAGATTGTTTTTCTGACTGAAAGGATACACAGTGCAATAAAAGTTAGACTTTTATTTTCTTTTTATCTGTTGATGTTGGTGATCTGCTCTAAAATGTGTAGACTGCATTGTTTTTCTCATCTAAAATGTAGTTATAAGGACAAAACTAGTCACATCAGAGGATTTATCTTTATTTCACCATTCTTTATGTACTTCCTGCATCATCTCTCATGTGTAGTCTTTCCAAAGATTAAAGAGCTGGCTAAGCAAACTCCATCTATTTTCTATTTTCCTTACATTTCCACAGTTTCATGGTGTTGTTTTTTGTTTTTGTTTTTATTTTTGTTTTGTGGGGTTTTTTTGTGTGTGTGTGTTTCTGGTTTGTTTTTTTTTTTTTCCTGAAAGAAAACCACTCTGGGGAAAATATTTTAAATTATTTGACTAAACCACAGAAAGCGTATAAAAAGGTAAGGAAAAAAGCATGCCTATGTAACAGGATATCTCACTACCAAAAACAGACTGAAGAATGCCCAGTTCTGGGCCCCTCACCACAGAAAAGGCATTGGGGCACTGGAGGGTGTCCAAAGAGAAACAAAGCTGGTAAAGATCCTCTGAGTGGCTGGGGGAGTTGGGGTTGTTCAGCCTGGAGAGAAGGAGGCTCGGGTGAACCTTATCACACTCTACAACTATGTGAAGGAAGATTGTGGCAAGGTGGGGGTAGTCTCTTCTCCCAAATAACAAATTATAGGATGAGAGGAAATGGCGTCAAGTTCTGACAGGGAAGGTTTAGATCGGATGTTAGGGCTGTGAAGCACTGGAACAGGTTGACCAGGGAAGTCGTGGAATCACCATCCTTGGAGGTATTTAAAAGATGTGTAGATCTGGAACTTAGGGATGTGATTTAGTGGTGGACTTGGCTATGTTAAAGGTTGTACTCAATGACTTTAAGGTTCTTTCTTAACCTAAAGGGTTCTATGATAATATACACTTGAAGAAAGAAATAACAATGTAGAATCATCAACTGTGCAAATTTTTAATTTGTTTGACACTTCCATGTCCATATTTATTTGGTGGTTCAAATACAACTTGCTTATCTATAAATGTCCTTCCTTTTCTTCCTCAAAGTGTTCTTCATTGCACCATTTCTTGATCATGATGGAAAAAACCATTTTTCTGCTACAACCTCAGTTTAAATTCAACTCAAATACCACTATAGGTCTTCCTATTTACATTCTGTTTAACTGTGATGAGAATTATAATTCTTTATCCATTTGTAAAATAAAATAATTTCTCTTGATCTACAAAGTTAACCATTTGTCCATTTTTCTTCTCACATCTCAATTACTTCAACATCCACTATATCAAAAGCACACCATCTAACACCTTCAGAATGCTGCAAAATTACTTTTTTATATATTTCTTTGCTTTCACTGGATCTGTCTACTAATTTGGGTCAAACATGATGCCTCTCTCTACTTTTCACAGCATTTCATACTTTCTTGACCGCTTCCTAGTTGGCTGAAACATCCGTTCTTGATTCAAAGTTTGATCTAAAGTTTTATCACTGAAATTTAAATTTTTGGTTCATTTTTAAACAGTATGATCCATAATTTCTTCTGCCATATCCTCCATGCTTGAGAGAATCTTTTCATGTATAGCTGCCAAACAACAGCATTGTCTTCCTTCTGCTGCCTGAATGATGTCACACTAACTTGATTGCTTCTATCATACTTTCTCTTTCCTTGGAACTCCCTCATTTAGCTGAACGCATCCACTTTCTCTTGTCCTGCACTCTGGTTGGCAGTTACTTGAAATTAGAAATGCCTTTTTGTTGTCTCAATATATTCCCATAATGGCTAATACAATGGGGTTTGACATCTAAGAACTAAGGCTTGAAACTGCTGGACAGTGAACTAGGCTAACAAGATGATGACTGGATGGTGGAAACTCTATGGCTTGCACTTGCCTTGAGAAAACTGTTGAAGGGTTATTCACCTTAAACCCTTGATATTTTGCACTGAAATCAGGAAGAAGCCCAGGGAAGCTCACCAGAGAGCTAAGATGCACTGTGCTTAACAGAAGTGTTTTCCTTTAGCAAAGGATATAAAGTTATGATTATACGGACTGTCATTTTAACAGAAGAGTGCTTTTGATTTCTGGTTGTT
>VXAX01003647.1:435950-480605 GCA_013399835.1 Leptocoma aspasia | reverse complement strand
TTTTTTTTTTTTTTTACTCCACCACAGATGGAGCAAATCCATTTAATTATGACAAAGATATACATTCAGATATCCTTTCTGTGACCTTCAAAGGGGGCATGTCTCCCCTCTTGCACATGATCCACTAAGATCAATTTTCAAAATCCGCTGAAAGTTAAAAATATTTCAGGTTCTTTTTCCAGGCAAAGAGGCTGTGACAGAAGGTAAAAAGGAGCACCCTAGGAAGGTAATTCAGTTATGTGCAAAGAACCACTTTATCTTTCTGAAAAGCAGATAAGGTTCCTAGCAGGAGAGGACCACATACTCTACAAGCCTTATGGGCATATGCAAGATCTCATGCCACCAGAAAACGTCTTGATGAAGTGGAATGTGCTGTTCTGTTAATTAAACCAACATCTTAATTAAAATACATTCCTTCAAATATAAAGCAGTTTACGTGAGTACCCCCTAGGATGTCTGTGTTATTGTTTTTCAATCTATTTAGTTTTTAGCATTTTGAATTGAATGCATAATTAATTATAGGTAGAATTTAAAAATTCTAGTCTAGTGAGTTGATTCTGATCGCGTTAGCTATCACAGAGAATCCTGCAGGATCCTCCTTCAGAACTTCATGAGTTTTTCCACAGCATGAAGTCTGAGAAATTATCTTTTCTTTATGTGAAAGCTTCTAGAGCCTGGAACCCTTGTGTCACCTCTTTTGCTTTGGTAAGCTTTTCTTCTGATTTCTTTTTTTTTTTCTCCATGAAGTCACACTGGCTGCCAATCCATCATCAGCTTCCTGAGACATATCTCCCTAAGTTTAGATAGATAATACATACCTTACCTTATGGACACAAGTAAGGTATCCAGGCTGTGGATATCACAAACAGCACAGCAATTCTCCTATGGGAAACTTCCAAAGACAAGAAAATGTGCTTCCATACCCTGGAGATTTAAAGGGGTGATTCAATGTTATATTGTTATGTTGACACACATAATTTTTTTCAAAGTCTGGTAATGCTTTAGAGAGGTGGAATGGGGGGAATATGAAGGGGCCAGTACACTCATCCAAGGCATTGAAAAAACGGCTTTTATTTAGACTGTACAAATCAAAGTAGATAAATAATGCTTAAAAGTACACATTCATTTTCCTTAGGAGGAACAGTAGTATAGAAATCCCTTCTCCCTAATGCATTAATATCCTTTCATGTTTCATTGATATTGTTACTGCATATTTATGACCATAGGAATGAATATATTCTGTATTCCCTGCTGCACTAATTTCTTCTTTCCTACAAATTAGGGGAAAAATAACCCAAGCCTCAACCAACTCCCCAAAACTAACCAAACAAAAATTGCTGAAAAAAACCAAAACCCACCAAGCCCCTCCCCAAAAAACCAAGAAATCAGCTAAAAATCCCAAAACCTATCAAAACCCCAAAAAAAGCAGAAAAATACCCCAAAAAACCCACAAGAGAAAAGACAAAAGACTTGTTCCATGATAATTTCCATGGCCTCCAAAGTCTTCCTTTCCCATCTAGGTTGTCCTAAGTTAAACAAAGAGTAGTTAACAATTATTCCATGACAAAAATCTTTTTATTCTAGGCAGTTTGCTATTTTCACAAAGCTTGTGTAATTTTGTGGTCTTTGAGATGTGTATCTCTCAGAATCAGTTGACACTGGCCAATAATTCCAGAAGTTCCTGTTGAAAAATTCTCCTGTATGTGTCATGCACACAAACATGCACCTGAATATGAACTCAATATTTGGTTACAGTTAGTATATCTATTCAGGAAAACAGACAAAAAAGTTTCCTGAAATAAAAATAAATAATTAGAAGTAATAAGGATTATAAATGTTTAAATTTTATAAGATAATATTTTAAATTGTTAAAGATATAGATGTCATATAGATACGTAATATATTTTTATAGTTTTTAAACATACCTATAGATATATATTATTTTATAAAATTTTTACATTAGTTATGTTTGATTACCAGAAGATTTGTCATATAGAGAAGTAGGGAGAGTAACACAGAAGGGTGGGCAAATCAGCTGTCAATACACATACTAACACAAAAAAAAAAAAAAAGGAAACAAAAATAGATTCAATTAAACACCTCAGTGGCAATAGAATTCTTACCTCACAGGCAAAAGCATAATTAAGTGTAGAGGCAATATCTAGTTCCATAAATAACTATCTATAATCATACACAATTGACATGTCATTATTCATATTACAGAAAGAACAAACAAGAATAGAAAGCAATAATAGCCTTATAGAACTGAATTCCAAATAAGTAAGCTTTGCAGTCTTCTTCTCTCCCTTTTCTCAAGTATGTTCATTAAAAATATGTGACAACATCATGTGAAAAGCATTTTTCTTCTGCCTGTTCTCCATAAGAACAACATGAATCATAGGAAGGACTAGAATAACCACAGTGCATCAGGCCCTAGTTAAAAAAATCAGCTGAATAGCTTGAGAATTATCAAGAAAAATAATGGGTTTTTTTTGTTGTTGTTAAAAAGAATTGTTCATTTTTCTACATCAGAAATAAATCAATCCTTGTTTTGCATTGAACTAGAATATGTGAAGCTGAGAGTGATAACATGAGCATTTGCAAACAGTGGACTGATCTGGTATATTCTTCATGGATGTAACAATAAAAGGGAAACCAAAAAATGTCCCTGTCTTGTTAAAAATTGTTTGATATTTTACTGGAGAAAATGTGAACTTTCATCACTGATGCTTTTTACTGCATTATTTAATATTATCAATTTTTATCTTCTTTAGGGTGCAAAATTACACTACATTACATACTCCAACCCCAATATAATTTGATTTTATGTTTACCCACATCTTCCAAACCTGTTTAAATTAGCTAGATCAGAGCTTGCAAATGTAGAAATAAGGATGGATGGGAAATCTTTCAGGGTGTGAGGACACTTGGAAAGCCCCCCAAGTCAGAACTGTATGCTATTGCAGTATGTTTCCTTAGTTTACTCAGATGCCTACAAATGCATATATACTGAAGATGCAGTGTAGGCATCAGTGTTTGGTAACTTGATCTACATTCATTTCAGAAGTTGGATTATGGGGTCTTTTATCACAGTGTTTTCAGATCAGGTATTTTCTTGACCCGCTCCCTGCGGGTGATGTCACCATCTAACAGCTTTTTGTTTCTCTCACTTAGCACAAGTACCCAGAATCTTGGGGCAGGTATTAAGATTTGTGTTTTGGGTTCATCAGCATGGGCTTCCCACAGGGTCACAGCCTCCTTCATGCACATCCACCTGCTTTGGTGTTGGGGGTCTCCACAAACTGCAGGGGAATCTCTGCTCTGGCACCTGGACCATCTTCCCCTCACTTTTTCCCCAACCTCCATCTCTGCAGAGCTGTTTCTATCACGTACTCTCACTCCTCTCTCTGGCTGCTGCCACCACCATTGATGGGTTCAACCTTGGCCAATGGAGGTCCATCTTGGAGTTGACTGGCACTGGCTCTGTCAGGCACAGGGGCACCTCCCAGCACCTTCTCCCAAAAGCCACCCCTGTAAATCTCCTATTACCAAAACCTGGCCACACAAACCAATTTATTAAAAACAAAAATAAGAAAGAAAAAATGAAATAACTCCTAATGTTAATTAATATGTGTGTGGTTTTAAATAGTGAAATACATTTATTTGTTGTCAGGAAAACACGAATTTACTACATGTTCAGTCTGTAAGTAATTTTTCCCTAGTCCATAATTTGCCTAGCTATTTATAGAGTATAAGCAAATGCTTACAGTCTTGTTCTTTCTATCCTTTAAATCAAAGGAATAACAAATTGAAATCATACATTCTGGGCATGTATTAATTAGTTTACATTTTTTATTTTTTTGAGATGAATGATGAGGACACCACCCTTTCTTTTCATTTACATAAAATATTGCAAAATTAAATAGAAGTTGTTTGTTTGATGTTTGTTTTATGGCAGTTGAGGTTTTTTTCTCTTTTTCTTTTTTTCTTTTTTTTTTCTTTTTTTCTATTTTTGAAAGTAGTGTGTGGTAAACAAAAGAAGAATATATTTATTTTCATATTTCTTTATACCAAGGGACATGATGACGCATTGTTTTAGAGATGCATCTGTCATATTGAGCCACATAAAGTGACATGATACAATGTGACATGTCGATGAGCAGTGTGACACAAGGTACATATTTCAATGTATCATTCAAGGCAGAATTATAACAAGGCAAGTCCCAGATTTAAAAAGAGCAGAGCTATCTATATTCTAGCTTCATTTTTTTTTCTCTTTCTAGAAATTATAGAGATTGCCTGAAAAATATGCCCCTTGATAGAATCGTAGGATCATAAAATCATAGACAATTCTAAATTGGAAGGGACCCATCAGGATCATTAAGTCCCACTCCTGACTTTGCACAAGATACCCCAAGAGTCACACCATGTGCCTGAGAGCGTTGTCCAAATCCTTCTTGAACTCAGCCAGGCATGGTGCTCTGACCACTTCCCTAGTCCTGTTCCAGTGCCCAACCACCCTCTGGGTTTCCAATATCCAACATAAACCTCCTCTATCAGAGCTTCAGATCTTCAGTAGTACTCTTCAATTAGTAGTACTCTATTTGCTAATGTTAATCACATGTGAAACAATTTTCTTTGCATGAATTTTTAGTCTGGCTAAAAAAATACCCGCTGTACCATTAAAATAGGAAAGTTGTTTTAAAAATTATTAAATCTTGTTCTGGTTCTGTGTGATATCAAGTTGTGAATAATGTAGGCAGAAAGAAAATGTAAATTTATTTCAGGAGAAAATTGTGAAGAATTTTAGCTGATGCTGTTGCTTATGAGAATGCATTTCTGTACAGCAGTTATTATACTGTAATTACTGGACTGTGTTAGACTTATGATATATGTAGGAGTTGTATGCAGCAGGAGCACAATATTGGTTACTTAAACAAAAAGATTTATTCACTTCTAAATTGCATGAACTGTGCTTATGTGCTGTAAACAGGGCCATACTAGGAGTTAAAAGATGTATAATGAAACTTTAAGAAGAAAAGTCTTTCTCATGTTTATATTTTAATTTGTTTACTAGATTTTATAGTTAAACAACAGTTGTAAGATAGAAATTATGAAGTAGAGGGTTGCTAAATGGGATTCAGAGAGAATATGAAAAAATAAATACAAATAAAGAAAAACAAAGGAATCTTGTAATGAAAAGTTGCAGGAGCTGCAAAATAAAATGCTCATACTCAGTGCTCATAGAATCTTAAGAGAAGAAAAAGAGCAGAGGACAAATTAGGATATCTTCATATGTTTGTGTTATATGTTTGGCCCCTCATCTGAACCTACAAGCCATCTCTTTATTCACATATATCTCCCCAGAATTCTCAAAGGAGCCAGCTTTCTTGGAAATTTTCAGGCCTCTCACAAATATACTATCTGATAATCAGGGATGAAGAAAATCAGGTCACTGATAACTCAGAGATACTGAAACTTGCCTGTGTATGATTACTAAGGCCTTGTACTAAGGCCAAATACAAGTTTTGATGTAGTCCCAGGGGAGCCTCACCATTTACCTTCATGGGTTTCAAACAGAATTCTCCTCTATAACTGGTTCAGATTAGTAATGCAGCCTTTCTAGAAAACAAATGAGTCTACACAGAAAGCTTTAAGATAGCTTTTAATGAACAGAAATACTGGTATACAGTGATTACAAAAAACAAAAGGAATTAAAGTAACTTTTTTATTTTCTCCATTCTCCATCATCTCTAATATTGGTTTTGTAGCCTCAGGTGCAGGCAGGATGCTTTGGACTCTATTCTCAAAGCCAGAAACATAAAGAATAAACAAAACCAAAAGAAGCCCCACAAACCCCATGCAATCCTCCTTTTATAATCAAATTCAGTCCATAAGAGTGAAAACCCAGATCCATTGAAGTTAATGGGAAAACTTTTACTGACTATACTGAGGCCAACATTTCATTTGCTGTATAAAGAAAAAGAAATTTTACATTTTCCTGTTTCTTTCCCTAACCTTATTAAACAAGGCATCATTAGAAATGCTTAGGGTTAATTTATGCAGTTGCAAGTATACAAAGCAGTACAGAATTTGACTCATTCTATAACTGGGAATCAAAGTAGTGAATAGCATGTGAAATGGTGCTAGCCTTGAAGAATAGTTGATTATCAATAATTATGATGCCTGTGATGAGTACTTTGACTTTTACAGTTCCCTGCAATTTACATGATTTAGATGTATAGAAGGGAGAAAAATGAAACAAGAACTTCGGCCCATTTGGGGAAATAAAATTTTTAAAAAAAAGAGTAAAATCAAACCTTCATTTCTCGAAAGAGCAACTAGATAGACTGCATTTGAGAGCCATCAACACTATCAGCATTTAAAAGACAACGAGACAGTGAGAATAAAAATAATGTGATAAAACAATTCACAACTAATATCAGGAAAATTGAAATTTCAACATTGCTGTCACTCTGCTGACTGAGTTGAAGAGGTGAGCTGATGTAGGGCTCTTTTTTTAAGCTGTGATTGGCCTGCCAGCATGGATTTGTGTTGTCATGCTGAGGGCCCCTCTAATAGCCCAGAGGTAGCAGGTGGCTGCTGACTTACAGAGGCTTGCATCTATTTTATTATTTGTTGGCTCTTTTATCCCTGACAGATTCAAACACAAATAAATTCAATCAAGAACCTCTACCATTCTATGATTCCATTTGGTACCTGTAGCGAGCTGCAGCACATTTCTGAAATAACATGACAACTGTCCCAGTGATGTGGCTAGAGGTAAACAAGATGTTTTATATCCTTGGTGGTGATGGCTGGGCATCTGAAACAGGGAAGAAAAGAAATGCAAGTTTCTTGTGGAGTTCACAACGGAGAGAACCAGTGCACTTTAGAACAGAGGCCTTAGAAATTTTTCCTTAGAAATGTAAAGGTATAAAATAAAGCAAACTATTGTTTTGAGTGAAAGCTGAACAACAGTATTTTGAGAACTGTACGCAAAATGTTCATGTACAATTGTCAATAATATAACCACTTGGTATAAGGTGGTTATACTGCAAGCATGACCCTGGGTTTCCACATTCTTCACCATGTGGAGGTTGAAAGTAGCTTTCCATCACTTTAAGGTTAATAAGAGATCATCATCCCAATCAGTGGTGAAAAGTTGATTGCCATGTGATCCAAAGGAGTTTACTGAGTCAGTTAGTGAATGTCCTTGCCTCAGGTCTTTTGGTGAATGTTGGATATCTCTGAGGCTAGTCTGTCACAGGCTGTCCCAAAACCTGAGGTCTGTTGAAAAGAAATTCTCCTTTAGAGGGCGGGTGTAGAGGCATTCTGCTTTTATTCTACTCTTTTAACAGAGGCTCATTTTTATGAAGTATCTGCAGAATTGGTTGTATGTGAAGGTGAGATTCTCCAAAGATCCAGATTACTTTACTTTGTAGAGATAAATGCCTGTAAATAGGAAGAAAATCTCAACTAGTAAATATTTGTAAATTTTATTTTACTTGTCCTCTTCACAGAAATTTTTGAGAAGCCTGACAGTAACTGTTGCATCAAGGTAAAGTTATCCTTCATCTCATTTACATTTCACTTGGATTATAGGATGATATATATAACATGAAAGTATAATTTTCAAGAATTGTCTACTCAGTCTCAGTGAGGCAATCATTCTTCCACCATGTGTCAGGACTGAGAGATTTTAAGGCATTTTCATGTTCTGGTAAAAAGCATTTCCGATTAAATGATTTCACTAACTTTTACCCAGGAAGTAGTATTCCAAATTCCTATCCAGTCATTTCACCATATAGCTGAATTGCTCCTGTTTTCCTTCAATTGAAAGGAATACATAGATGGTACAACACTGATTCCACCTCACATGACCCTGACAGAGCTTTCCCTTTTCTCCCTTCATTCCTCTGCAAAGAGCAGGAGTGATGTTACGATATTCAGGTAATTCCCATACACTCTCCTACTGCACTAAATCTTCATGTTTCTCTCAAAAAAACCCTCAGAAGATCAGAAGATATGGAGGCAGAGAAAACTAGCAGAAATTTTAAGATGTGTCAAATGGCAAAAACATTGAGTTTTCTCAGTGAGCCAAAGCACAAAACTTGGAAGTGTCCATCCACTGGGATGCAAGTACGAAACTCCCAAGAGTTGCTTTTCTCTCTTTCTCACGATTCTCCTCATACAAATGCTTACTCTATCTTAAAATTAAGCAACAATTTATTCTACTTCCTTGCCATTTCAAAACACTTATAATGGAGTTGGTGATAGTCAACACCTCTCTAAGACTTTGTTTCTTGAATCTTTTGTCATATTATTTTCTCTGTAAATATTGTTCTTATCTTGTGGTAAAGGCTGCCAAGTTTTGTCTGTCTACAGAGTTTCACACTGTGATGTCCTGATAGTCAGTTCATGAGTCAGCACTTCTCTGATATGAGATATCAAACCTTGCTGCATCAAAAATAGTCTCATATAATTTTGAACTAAACAGTAGAAATTCCTCGACAAACATTTTAGGCTCTGCAAATTACAAATTGAGTACCTTTTTTTGTTTTCTGTGTTAGTTCTCTGACCTATCAGTTGCAATCCTTGAAAGGTTTCAGGAGAAGACTCACCTGTGTCTCTATTGGGTGGTAATTACAGGTAAATGCAAGCATAGTGTGGCACAAATACTCAGGTTTAGCCAATTTAAACTCAATTTAGGATCCAGGAATAGATTATAGAGTAGATGCTAAGCAGGTTTATGTTTTTCTTTTCATGGATAATTTCACAAAGTCCCAGGAATAGCTGTGGACGATTGCCCATACTCTGAGCTTTTTCCTTTAAATCAAAATAGATCTGTGAACAGAGAGGAATAGCACAGGGTAGTAAAAGAGATGATAACTGGATTTTGTGCCACTTCTTCAACATGTAGAAGTTCTATTTAGCCTTTTTTGACTTGTTTCTTAAAAAAAACCCCAAAAACAAAAACAAACCCACACAGAAAAAAGCAAAACAACAAAAAACCCCAAACAAAACCCTCCCAAACAACCAACAACCAAAACTGACATATAAATTTCATGAGTCAGTGCAACTATACAGCCATATATGAACAAAACTGACAACTGAGGACAACTTGTCTCAATGAGGAAAACAAGAATCACACACACACACACACATATATATATATATACATCTCAAAGAAAGATATAATTTGGACAATACTTCAGAAAAAACAAAAACAACCAAAAAGAAATAAAAAGAGAGATTATTGATGCAGAATACATTTAAAAGATTTAGAGAACTTTAGGAATGAGTCAGACTAAAGGTACCAGTCACAAAAAGAATAAGCTAATTTGTAACAATCCCTGTAAACACAGTTGTGCTATAATGTCCATTATTCTATCTAGTCCTCTAACAATTTGGTTCTTTCATATCTACACATTTAGCTATAAAGTACTGCTGAAGAGGAAATTAGAAAAGAGGTTATTGTTTCAGCTATACTTGATTCAAGGCACTTGGATTCAAGTTCCCAGACTTTGATAACTTTGGTTCATTGACTCTGGGCTTCAGACTTGCATCAGCAAAAAGGAAGTGGTAAATCTGTAACTCACAGAAGCTGAATGCACATTAAATGTTCCCAGCATTTCACAAGCCTGCTAGATGCTAGCACAATAAATGTCATGGAAGGCCTAGAAATAAAGTGTTTAATGAATGAGTCATATCCTTGTCTTCTACAGTATCCTCTCTCTTTATCCCAAGTAGAGAAATCTAACCCAATTAATTTCTTTAATGTTTCCAAACACATCTGGGAAAATTATATTTGCTCTCTTCGCCCTCTTCTATAAAATAAATGCAGTTTGTGTACTAGTCACTTCCAATAGCAAAAATTCAGACAGATGCCCTCCATATATACCCACAGAAAAGTGTACTTAGTGCCTGTGTGATGAGAGAGATTCTGAATGTTCACATTGTAACAAATTTGAATGCAGCATTTTGTTGTTTGCTGTCTTTTTTTTTTCTTCTTGCAGCTAAATACTTAGGGTTCCAACCAAGAATATTTAACTAAAATGAACTGGAGATAGTTTTATATGTAGACTGCATGATAAATGCTTCTAAGTATAATAATGTCTTCACAGAAGCATTTTTTCTAGTTCCTTTGTAAGAGAAAAAGTTACCACACCAATGTATCAGGAACTTTGGTTTGTAAAGTACATTTTAGTAGATGTAATAGCATGAATTACATCACTGGGGGGAATTTCCACCTTCCTGAGGAAAGGCTGCTGGGAAAATTTACTGGTGACCTGCTGCAAAACTTCCAAGTAGGTACATCCTTCAAACTGAATTCAATGCTGCCAGTCCATTTCTAATTAGAAAAGTTGTGTAGTATATAGATCCTCCATATGTTAACTTCATATATGGTGTGTTTTTTATACTGCTGTATCTATAAAGCTTTTCAAAATAGGAAGTTTTCTGCACATATGCAGAAGATGAATCACCACTGTTTGCACCTGCAAAGACTCCATTTAGCCTGTTTGCATATAAAATTTAGTGCTTGCCTAACCAAAGGGTATTTGTGGACATCCAGTGGTTCTCTGCCTTTTGAGCTTCCCAAACAAGTTTGCCACATCTGATATTTTTAAACATTTAGAGTTGAAAAGGAAATTACACTTTAGAAATCACTTCTTGAGTTGAAAACACAGGATTCAAGTTGTTCAGTAAAAAAGCCAGGCACCATGAGTCAGGCAGTGTGTGCAATGCTTTAATTTCTTTAATAAGACAGCATAATGGCCCATTATTGTTTTTACATGCCACCTTACTGTGCTCTTTGGACAAATTTTCTGTCAAATTTTCTTTTAGCCTCCATATATTACATTTGTATTGACCCTGGGCCCTTTCAAAATATTGTGTTAGAGAAATGCTGAAGTGTTTCACTAAAAGTGTTCAAAGCCACTTACAGCCTTCCAGTAAACATTGTGTTATTCATCTCTCCATTAGAGGCATTATATGGTGGTTTATGGATATGTATTTTTATATTTATACCTATATATGCATATGTATCTATAGTCTACTTTTGTATGTGTGCATATAAATACATACACATATATATGAAAATATACACACTTGTATATAGGAATTGTAAAAACCTAAATATTTATTATTAGAAACTTGCTGTTATATATATATACCAAAACCACATTAAGAATTCACAGAAAATTTGATAGATCAACTAGAGCAGAAGCAAGCTCTGCAGCTGGTACTTCTTATGCATTTTAGAGTTGGCTTCTTGTTTAGAGGATTCTTTTGATCTCTTTTCATTGATGGATGCAACAAAGACAAATTCAGATTGAGCAGCCCTACAAAATGGGTACATATGAATATACTATTGCTTATGTACCCTGTGGATTACAGAAGACACTGGATCAACCCTGGAACAATTTATGGTGTCAGTGGTGAGGCACTGGAACAGGTTTCCCAGAGAAGCAGTAGATGCTGCATCCCTGGAAGTGTGCCAGACCAGGTTGGATGGGGCTCTGAGAAATGTGGTCTAGTGGAAGGTGTTCCTGCTCATGGCAAGGGGGTTAGAACTGCATGGTCTTTAAACTTCCTTCCAACCTCACCACCCAAGCCATTCTATGATATATGATATGATTGATGTGATATGATATATGATATTTTCTAGGGATGTGAATGTGACACTTGCAGCATGGGAGATGGTCTGAAATTACAGGTTTGTGGGAAACCTCTAGGGTTTTGCTGCTTAAATATCCCTGCCATGATCAAATGTGTCATAAAATCTCCTTTATAAACTCCATTTTGGAACTTCTGAGATCGGCTACACTTCTCTCTGGTCAGTCTAAAAAGTTTATTATTCTTATGAGGTTAGAAAGCGCTTCCTAATTTTCATGCAAAATTTATGCATGAACATTTTGTACTTGTTTATTCTTATTTACACATTAGCTTTTAGCTCAAATATCTCTTCACCTTTCTCTGTCTGCTTTTATCCTGATATGTTTATTGACTGAAGTAATATTCCCTCTGAGTTTTGGTTTTGCTCATTTAAGGAAACCAGAAATTTGCGATCCCTCCTAAAAAGTTATCTTTCTTGTAGTCATAAAAAATACCTGAAACTACTGAATCTGATTTAAGTCTAAATTCAGTTTGAACATGCTTCTCTCCAGAATGTATATAAACAGACTTGTGGCTACTATTTTAAGAGCCTCATGGTATGTTGTACATTGATATAGACATTTCTGTATTTCTTTACTGGAAATCTCTTTGGTTAATTTTCTGCTTCAATGATTCATTGCTGGTCTTTTCAAACACCAAAAAGGAATGATATATTACTTTTTGTGTCCAAAATGAGCTCAACATTTTAGTTGCTAGTAGTCTTGGTGATGGGAAATAAGGAGAAGCTGTTATGTATTTCCTACTTAATATGTTAAATTATTTTAAAAAGTGTTTTGGGACATTCAAAACATTATGAAACAAAGGTGTGATATGTATTGCTAATTGTAAATACAACCAATAATGGTATAGGCTGATGACTCATTCAAATAATTGCAGTAGGTACACAGCTAATAATGAAATGGAGCGGAGACCTATGACAAGATTGTGCAGCAATATAAAATACCAGTTGCACAACTGGGAGCTTTTAAACCTTTTCAAATCATTATAAATATGAATACAAATGCACCAGGCAGGCCAATATTTTCTGTTTGAAAGTGTTTAATCAGAAAGGGGAAAGTGCTGTTAATATTAATTTTTGAGGAAACTTTCTTCCTTAATTTCTGTTTTGCAACAAAAGAAAAACAAAACAAAAAAAAGAGGAGAGGACTTCTGATGGTATTTCTGTTCACATTTTTCCTAGTGATTCTTTCATTTCTCTTTACAATTTTTGAGAAAACATAAAGTAGAAAAGAGGAGAAAAAAATATTTATGAAATATTTTGACATTTTTCTCCAGTAGATATTTATTAGAAAAAAGAGCTTGCATTAAATGAGAAATTTTAATTTCTGTTCATTAAAAAACACCAGCATATAATGAAGTCATTTGTTCTCTTTTATTTCCTTGAACATCTATCTTCTATTTTCCACATCTATAAAATAATTCGTTGAAGTGCAAAATCTGGTAACATTTTCTGTTTGTCTAAAAACTCAAACCCACCCAGGAAACAAATAAATAAACAGAAAACATGAAATGTTTCAGGGCTTGAAATGAGACTTTTGATCTTCAGGTTAATCTTTGATTTGTGTTACGGATGAGCCACTCTGTTTGGCCAGGTCCCAACTGTGCTATGAATTACATAAACACAAACACAAACCCAGAGTTCTTGTTTGAGTAAATCAACTCTTAGTAAAAATCCATGAGGTATCTGCAGGCTGGGAGAGACAGAGAGGGGAGGTGTACTGAAAGAAAAGAAAAAGCGAGATAATTCTGATCAGTGTGCAAGAAGGGGGGTTCACAGCTGAGAAAATTTCTGTAGGGAGCAAAAAGAATTAACGAGGATGAACCTGTAGAAGCACAGTCAAACGATATTTAGGAAGCTCTAAGGAGCAAACATTGTCACAGAACAGAGTACGAATGCATTTTCCTCAATATGTAAGAATATCAAGCAGAGATGGGATCTGACACTTTAGTGGTAAACAAGAAAGGCTGAGCAGATAGGGGCTCCAAAGAGCCTTGGATGTAAAAATAAGTAATCCCTATTTGGTGTGCTAGAATGCAGAATGAATAGAAAGATGCATATAGAGAGCTGTCATTACCAAAGCAATGAGCTATGAAAATGATATTTTGCTGAAGTACTTTGAATATGCCAAGAACCTGAATGAAAACTTTATTAGTGTGTCTGTATGTGGAAAGATAAACCTTGTGATGGAAATTAGTTGTACTGAAAGTTTCCTGTAGCTAGAATCTGACAATACAACAAAGAGGATGGAGTCACTTCCATCATTCAGTTTTTAGACTCACATTTTTGGTGAGTCTTTAGTGATGAGGGACAGGGTGATGACGTTTAGAGAAATTTTGAAAAGAGGAAGGGTAATGGACTGGGAGAGAAAAAAATCTCATACAAACAAACAAACAACTAAAAAAATCCAGACCCCACCTTAATTTTTGCCACCTTCATCTTGTGTTTTTAAAAATCCAGACCAGTAGTCAGGGAGATAGGCCAAAATTTTAATCAAGTAGGAAGGGCCAAGTCTTTAGAGTAGAGGAAAATCTACAAGTGTTAATCTGCCTGAAGGTGCAGAAATAGTGAATGTAGTGTTTTTGAAATGGTGTTTGTGGATTGTTTTGTCCAGTGGTTTGGTATAGATCAAAAGGAGAAAATCAAGTTATGATATCTGGGGAAACAATCTGGAGAAAGGGCACTGGAGAAATAAAAATATACATATATGAAAATCTGGATTATTTTTATGAAAGTTAACCTAAAATCCCTATGAATGAAATCTGTAACTGTACATTTGCCATAATGATGCCAAAAGGATAATTCTAAAATACCTGGATCATGCAGTCAAACAAGCTCATATATCTAGACCTGTATAAATATTTTTGTAAGAGAAATACCATGCAGGAAATAGATTGTACGTCACACATGGGAAACTACACATATTCAAAGAAATTAGCTGCTAAAAAAGAAAACACATATTGTAAATCAGTGTTCCAAAAATATTTTTAAGGAACAACGTAAAATTAAAAGCATGAAAGCTTTCTGAGTGGAGATGTGACAAAAAGGAATAATGACATTTTGTGATATGTAGAACACTAACAAGATGTGTACTACAGGGTTTTTTTTCAGTTTTGGTATCTCCATTTTTTTAAAAATGTTGATAGAATAAAATTTATATGACATACTCCTCCTGACTCCTCTACAAAGAGAGAACAGGAAATGACATTACAGAGTGCTTTTCCTTCTTAGGAAAAAAAAAAGAAAAAAAGAAAAAAAAAGAATTGATTTGTTATTGATTTTGTTCCTTCTGTGGGCTGAGGTTTGCATGAGATGACCTCCTGATTCCTTTTCAACCTAAATCAGACTAAGAGCTATGATAATGGCATTTTCATAAAATAATAGGAGCAAAGGGCATAACAGCAGCTATTTGACACATTCAAAAGAGAAATGACACATTTTCTCACATAAAGTGGACTAGTTATCATTAAAAAAAAGATTGAAAATGCTTGAAAGAAATTTATTGGATTCCTCTTCCCTTGATGCTTTGGTTTCAAATTTGCCTGAATTCCCGATGATGTGCTCTAGCTAGGCACAAGTTTTGCTGCAGTGGCACGCAAGTGACTGGGCTCCACACAAGGTTAAGGGGATGAAATGCAATGTCCCCTGGTTTGACACAGGTCAAAGTAGGTGAAGCAGTTGTTCCTTCTGGCCTTCCACTCTGTGAATCTATGATTCATATTAATCTTGTTCAGAGTCTATTTTTTTGGTAAGCTGTTCTTGTTTTGTTTTCTCCACCCTGATCTGAAACAATTTTCTATGAAGTGACAGATTTCCCAAGGGAAATATCACAGCTTCATGATTTTACTTGATGGCACTAACTTAGCCTTTAATTTTGGGACTACAAGTAAGTTTAAAAGCAAGCGTGACAAAGCCAGTGGTATGTGGAAAAACATTTGATACCTTTAAAATTATTTTAAAATACTTACTGGAGGCTCATGCTAGCTAAATATATTTTTTTCCACAGACAATTTAGCATACAAAGAAGACAGTATAGGGATGATTTTATTTAATTTTGGTTTCCTTTGCACTTTTTTTAAGAATAAAAAGAAGATTAAAGGTGTTCTCAGATGGTTAATATTAAATATTCAGGTTCAGAGTTTCAAAGATGCCTATGGGGTTTGGGCTGTTTCCCATTAATTTTAAAGCAAATATTCAGATAAGCTTCAATTTTTAAGGGAAGTTGTGTCTTAATCAGTGCATCAAAATATCACCTCTCCTGCATAGCCTTGTCAAATATGCATTCTGTATTTCTTGATTATTCTTTTGTTATTGTTGTTGTTGTTATCACATAATGGCCTGCTAAGGTACTAAACACCTTCATCATTGCCTTAGCCTCCCTGTATCTAGATAATAATAAAATAATAGCTCTTAATTAACTGATAATACTTTCTGATCTGTATTTAACTAATTTTCAAATGGTGACAAAGGAATTTCCTTTTGTGCAAAATAACCAAAACCATCTCTAGGTGTTAGCAAGCTATCTTTAGAACCAGACTATTAGGGAATTCTAAATGTAAAACTATTAACTGGATGATCCTTGATCCCTGACATGAGCTGCCATCCACAGCCCAGTCGTTGCCTGCTCATCTCCCTGCGGGAACCACACTCTTAAGAAGATTACATTACACAAATAAAAATGAGCCTGGATGGAGGACAAACCAGGAGAGAGTCCATTAAACCTTTCACATCATTACAAGCCTCATTGTTTTGCAGATGAGCAACATAAAGTAGAACATATGCATGAGGCCTCTTACTGACTCTCAGGGTACTGGGGATTTCAACTATCTGAACCTTGTTGATTGCTGGTAAATGAATAAATAACCTTGAGATAATCCTTCCATTTTGCTGTAAAGGTGCCCTGCTTAAATAGCAGATAATAAAAACATGTCCAGATTTCCTTTATTGTCTTTTTTGGTTCTCTGTTTTCTATGTACTAGCCTGTAATTGCTCTGGTCCCTGCTTTTCGCCATCTGCTCACATCAGAAGCTAAAACTGGTGTTTGGATTGAATCTTATTAAGCTGGTCCAGGGGAGGAAATCAAAAGAAAATTATAGGTAGTCTTCCCACAGTATCTGATATAAGTCACAGGCCACCTCTGAAAAAGATATTTTTCATGGGGACTTGGAGTTCTGAAGTTATCAATGTCTGGTTGTATGTCACAAGTGGATAAAAAGTGATTTATTCAAAGTTTTACTGGCTGGTTTATCTTTGTAATGTGCTCCTACAAAAGCTAGTTTTTAAGTTATGTGCTGGGTGACTGTTGATCATATTTCATTTTTTCATACTTATTATTAATTTTCATATGATTTTTTTCCCAGTATTACTTTCGTCTAATGTCAAGATGATGGCTTGTTTATTTGATTTTTGAGCTATTGCAATAATAGCAGAGAGGTCTAATTTTAGATCAGAACACCAGTACACAAGCTTTTTAGAGGTTTCATTTAATGATAAGGTGCATACCTGCAAATAATAGCTTGCTTAGCCAATTCTAGCTTAGTACTAGAATTTCTTCTTAAAGAGAAAGGGAGAGTGACAGAATAATAAATATTAATATTTTTGAACCTCCAAGAATAACCTTTAAGCTCAGATTCAGATCTATGGTGATATTTTAGCAAAGAACTACATAATATTTTTCTACTTCAGGATGAACTAAGTCAGGAGAACAAATTCTTATTGTGTTAAATGTGAAAAACATTGATGTCTATTACTTTTAATTTATCTCATCATATAGACTTGTTCCTTTACTAACTTATTTTTTACACTCTAGGTATTAATCTGCTACGCTAGTGATGATCCTAATTAGCAGTGCTCACTAATATCTTGCATTTACATACCCTTTTCCCCTGAAGTATTCCAAAATGTTGGGTGGCTTGAGTTGATATGATCCCAAATTGAATTTCATCCTAACATGATGTTCATACAATGCAGCTCTCTGAGTCCAACAGGGCTACAGGTAGACTCTGAGAGCTCTGCTAGTGACTCCTGATTCAGGATCATGCACTTCCTATGGACTAAATGAGATGTGAAAGTGTCTCATTGTTTGTGTATGTTTAACCAAAGGGGAAAGAAAAAAGTCTCACAGCAAGCATGGGTGAGAAATTCTTGGCAGGTAGGGTAGGTTTGCACACCCAGTGATTATTGTATCTTACTTATTTAGTCTAATTGCAAAAAGGCAGTGGTGGGTGAAACTGAAAAGGTTGAGTGATTGAGACAAGATTTGTTAAGAATACAGTGATACTTAACCAAAACAAACAATCAAACCCCAGGACCTATAGGGCTGATTTTCAGAAGAAAATAATTTTAAAAATAAAGTATTCTCATCTGACTTCTTTTAATTTTAAGTTCTTCCTGGACATGACTGCAAAAATCTTATTGGTAAAAGAATAAAAAGAAGATAATTTTTTTTTTTGTGGACTTGGGTGCCTTTCAAAATTATTTCTGTAATTGATTATTCATCACAGGTCACACACCTATAACAGTGAGAGACCTGTTTTCATCCCTGAAGAAAAGGGGCCCTGTAAAGCAAAGAAGTAACACGACTTAGAGCATGAATTCACGTGCAGCTTCAATGTGTCTAGAGGAAAATATCTCAGGCAGATAGGTGGGGGGAAGGTGGTGGGGAAAAGAGGCAAAGCAGGGTGGGGGGAGAGAGGGAGGAGAGAGAAGTTGACTCTATTTGTCCTCCAATATTCCTCATAAATCCATTTAACTCCCTCTTCGTACTCTGAAAGGAAGGCAACATCTTTCCATGGTTCTAATCACAGGTCCTTCACTTTTTGTGGAACTATTACATTATTTTCCATCACACCTTGCAGATCTATTCACTTTCTGCTGCTTTCCTCTCACACTATTCAGAGTCACTAGGCAAACTGCTTATAAAAAGCCTGGGATTAGAAATGAGTGGCTGTTGCAGTTTATTGGTCAAATCCAAGCAGAATTACTCTCTGAGGAGTTGGAGGAAACTTACTAGGAATCTGGCTGTATTTCACTTGAGTCCTTTGGGTCCCATTAGTCCCTCACTTTCATTATCCTAAGCACCAATTCATTTCACTTACTCTCACCTTTCCCCATGGCCATATTGCTTACAATACCATGATAAAATGATTTTATTGCTTTGTTTTTGTCTATGAAATTTTATGGACATAATAAATAAAAATACACTTTTTCTGATGTATTTGCAACTAACTATACCCTATTGCATACAGATATCAAATTCATGGCCATTGTACGGATATTTTATATGAAGACAAGTCCTAGAAATAAAATAAATAGCTTTAGCATATCACTAATGATTCCATAATAAATACTTCTCCCATTATAAATCAACTACATATTACTTTAGTTAGGATAATCAATTTTACTACTGCAATTATTCATATCTTGTGAAGCAGTTGATACTATTTCTGTGTTAAATACAATGGTTATCATGCTGAATACTTTAGAGTCCTGCATTTCCAGATATGAGTTTAAAGCAGTTATTTGGCTCAAGTAAAGTAATTTTCATTATCTATTATTATGAGGTTTCTAAATATACTCAACATTGTGTGCTAGCTGTATAAGAGGTTTACAGCTGACATCTCAAGTTCTTGTTTTACATCCCATATTTTTCATCAGTGTGGGATTGTATTCATTATCTAAATGTCCATTGTTAGTCCCATATCAGTTATGAAGTTGTAATGCATGCATATATTACAAATGCAAGTTAACCAGAGTTTTTTGAGGGAATTGGAAGGGTTTAGAGGAGAAGAGTGGTTTCCTGCATGCTGATCAGTTAGTGAGAGACCAGAGTGGCTCACTTTCCTTTTTGTGGGTGCATATTTGCAAGTCTGTCTTTTATACAATTAAAAGTCTGATGACTTTTGGCTCATTTTGTGCATTTATTACAGGTGGCCATTTTTATAATTTTTCTTTTTGGTGTGGGGAGAGGGGCTGTTATTTCTTACATGTTCATTGCAGACTTCATTTAGGGCCAAGTTGAAATAATTGTTTTATTCTTACTGAAAAGAGTGTGCAGAAAGCTGGGTTCAGTCCCTCCACCAGGGTAGCAGCAGCAGTTGCCTTATTCACTAGATAGTCTCCGAATACCTTTATATGATTCAAAGCCCACTGGTGTTTAAACTGGGTCTTACAGGTTTAAACACTGTTTAAACTTTGCACTTTTCAGAGGTGAACAATTTTATCTTGTATAATCAAGTTTGTGGGCAAAAAAAAAAATTAAAAAATACTCAAATATTCTGTTCTTGCCTGCTCAGAATCTTGAGTCTACCTTACTGTTTTTTGTTAGTAGATCTGAGGTCTTTGCATCTTGTTTTTAAATTGCACAAGGTGTTTCTCTTCCCACACAGGATGTAACTGGAAAACCTCTAAGCAAGTTTATGATGACAAGTTCTATCCAAAGACTTCATGCAAATCAGATTCACAGTGATTTTTGGAATTAAGAAACATAATGAAGCAAATTAAAAATATGCAAAAAACAGGCGAAGAATTATGGGGTGGCAGTACACTGGAGGGACTTCTCAACCAACAGTAGCCAAAAGAATCTCTTTTCCTTTTTTGTTACAACATATTCTATTGACCTCTCTGTGTTTTAGAAGTTAAATTTTTTTCAAACAGCCTAAACTAGTACTAGTCCAGGCAGCAAAGTCATCTCTAGACTGAAGTACAACTGTGCACCATCAAAAATAGGTTGCCCTATGCTGAAACAGAAAAAGAAAACAGATGGCATGCAAAACCAGAGCTGTGTGAATTTTCTGTCCTGTGACAGATTTTGAAGGTGAAGTTTTTCTATATCAGTTTGAGATATAAAGTAAGAATCTAGGAATATCTGTATTTCTCTCCAAAAAACCAAGAGGTAACACAGAGAATAAAAAAAGTGACATAAACTTACATTTTTATTAATTTCTGAGCATTGAAACATTGCATTTCAAAGGTTATATCCTATTTTGAAAGTTTTTATTCTGAGTCAAACAGAGAATTTCAAAATGGGAATCCTTTTTGTAAGAAAACCTACTAAAATTTCTGGTTTTAATATATCAGTATGCATTTTTTGATGTTTGGAATACTTTTTTTCAGATCTGAGGGGGTTTTTGTTTGTTTGTTTGTTTGGTTTTTGTTTTGGAAGATTGTTAAAATTGAATATGTCCCTGATACAGCTATGGTTTTGTCAAATAAATACTTTCTATGAGATAAAAGAAAAATTAAAAATATATTCACAATCAAGTTCATCCAATCTATGAATGAAATATTTCTGTAAAACAGCTTATAATTTTATTCTATACATCTGATTATTCTATACATCTGAACTTTTGATTTAACAACAATATCCACTCACTTCCTCATGCAAGTTTAGTTAGTCCTTAATGTTCTCTTCTGTCTTATATTTTCTTGTAGGCCTAGTATATACACTCAACTGAACACAAAAAGTTTGCAACATCCATCTCAGTGATGCTCGTTTGTTGCTGTCTCTTTCTGTAGCTTTTTTTCTCTCTTTCTATGACATAATGCAGCTTTAAACATGTAATCTTATCTGGTATAAAGTGCTCACCTCCGTAAGTCTTGTTACACCCAACAGAAATTTTCTTTGCCTAGAAGAAACACTAGACAAATCAGATAATCCAAGTATTTTGGCAAACCTGAATACTTGGAGGTTTCATCCCTATCACCTCTCCATAACTGTTTGTCAGTATTCTTTTCCATGCTCTATTTCTGGCTACTGGCAAGATACTAATATGAATAAATTTTAAAGTTGGTTCCAGATATACCTGATGTATGTTCAGACACTATTTTGAATTATCTTCTAGACAAAGATATTAATGTTTTCTACCTTCTGACCTAACTGAACTCATAAGATATCATAAAACTGAACTTTATTTCATTAATACATCCTATGTTTTTGTCAAAATACAAAAAAATAGCAAAAATAAGGAGGTACAGTATTGGCAAGTCCTCCTTCTCCTTCAAAGAAGTGAACAAGTTAATATGTTAAAAATTTACCGTGAAGTGCCATGCTGCTTTGCCTCTGTAAAGTAAGAAAAAATCAGACCTGAGTCCATGCTTCCATAATTCACAGTCTTCATTTAACCTGAAGTTTTAAAATATCCATGACAATATTGGTATTATGATTTAGTACTTGCAGTATTATTGACTTGTCTAATAGCAATAACAAAACACAGCAAATCATCCTAATGACATTGTAGAGAAACCAATTAGTAAATGAGGGCAGAATGTTAACCTACTCTAACGCTCGAGCGGGACACACTTATCAATCCTTATCAGCTTAAGCTCTCTCTAAAAACAAGAGCAAATATTTATCTAGATCA
The DNA here is from genome assembly GCA_013399835.1 of Leptocoma aspasia. Classification (NCBI taxonomy): domain Eukaryota; kingdom Metazoa; phylum Chordata; class Aves; order Passeriformes; family Nectariniidae; genus Leptocoma; species Leptocoma aspasia. The sequence goes on along the minus strand of VXAX01003647.1, from coordinate 458,567 downwards.
CATTGGGTAGTAATTCCAAATAGGGTATCAACGTATCTAGCCTACTGTTTTCATAACTGATTTAGAATAATCTGATATTGTGTTTGAGTTGTTTCGGTTTTTTTCAATATCAATATCATCTTCTTCTCTTTCTGATCGCTGTCAATAAAAAAGTATATTAGAACAGACTCTGTTGAGGTACTCAAAAAACCCCTGTTCCTGAAGCTAAAAAGATCACTTCTAACAAAAATCCCAATGGGTAACGAATGCAAAGTTCTGCACACTGTGTTGATAACTAACAGAGAAAAAAAATACAAGAAAACATACTACTACTGAATTTGGGATCAGAACTAAGAAATGAATGGTCAAAAAGAGTACAAGGAAGGGTTCAAATAAGCATGTCAAGACCAGGATCCAATGATTTTGGTATTAAATTTGTGAAAGAAGGATCAGGTCCATTTGTATTAAAGATCAATTAATGAAGATATATTTTTTCACCTGGTTAAACTTAGCTTTAAGGGCTAATATCACTGGTTTTTTTCAATTTTTTTCTTTTTTTTAAAGCACAATGAATCTATGGGTTTACTTAATTTATATAATATATAAATTGTTGTAGAATTTTTTTAAAGTAGAAGGAAATTGTATAAAAAGAAATAAAATTACACCTACAAATGAGCAGGTTAAAGCTAAAATATCTCAGATAGTGCTCTTTGTGCTCCTTGAATCAATAACTGGATTCAATGATGAAAATACAAATCAAAGAAAAAAGAAAAAAGAAATCCCCTAAGTGTAAGAAGCAAATTGTCATATAAGAAAAACAGATGACTAAAATGGAAAAAAATGTTGAAGTATCTACATTATAAACAGTCTGTCTATGAAAACATAAGCATAAACACATTAATAACTACAACTGTGATTCAATATAGCCATTATCCTGCATTTTGGCCTACACTGAATTATCCTTCTGATTCCCAAAATAGTCAGAAGCCTGACCTTATTCATCCTACTGCCCTTTGACAGACTTCATGTACATATCACTTCGATGGTACCTATCTCCTTGTTAAATTGCTCTTCGCTGAAGAAGTCTCAGCCTTTGTGAAACAGATTTCCAAAGACTTTCCAAAGTATTTGCAGGTTCTGAGAGCAGTAGCTAAATACTAACTAGGAGAAATAAAGCCTCTATCACACTGCTTGTCTGCTTTTGCAAGTAGTGACTAGGCCCAAAACATTCTCAGACTGTGTATCTCTTCTTTCACCTTATTTTTAATACAATGGAATCTAGAGTTAAATGAAAGAAGTGAGGAAATACACATAACACAAGTTTTCTGTAAAAAATAAATATTTTGGCCATAAATATTTGCTAACACTCAGCTGTAGATGTGTCAGATTTTCCTGTAAAAGAAGGTGACAAGCAGAAAGATTGTCCTCTTAGAACTCTGATAAAGATGAAATAAACAGACAAAATATGATACCAGCAAGTTCATAAGAAATGCCATGACCTCAGTGAAATGAAATGAAAAATATCAAGAAGTTGTCCTAAAGAGAGTTAAAAATTATAGGCGGGGATCACTTATCCCCTTATCCACTTATCCAAAATTTAACATAAACCAATTTGCAGGTAAAACAATATCTTAACATAAATGACTCAAATATCCATTGATACATAAGGGTAGTTATAACTTTGTACTGGATATATTTAAATTATCTGAAGATACAATTGGCTATATATATTTTTCTAAATGTGGGCGATGTCGTGTGCTTTACTAAAACTTCCTACAAGCCTTTTAAAAGTGTACTTGACATTTGTTATGGGGGCAGCGTTCTGAGTCTGAAGAGACTTATATGTCCACACCTGATGCTAAAAGGAACAGTGACAAGGAGGCTGGTGTTAGTGGATGGCAGGAAAAAAAGTTAACTGTGAATTAGTTGTGAAAATCTTGGTCACAGAAATTAATTTTAAGTGTACTTGAGGAGGACTATGACTATAACACGACATCCTAGGGGAATTTTTGGTAAGGTTGAGTTCAGATGACAGGGACATGATGCTGAGAATTTTCTGGCAATAAATTTCTCACTGTCTCCTTCCTGAGATATTAGAACTCCTCTTGGCAAAGAAAAGCAGGAGAGGGAGTCACTAAAACAGCTGACTTTTAACCAGATGCTAATTATTAAACATATGAGAGATTTTGGACAGTCAGGAAACTGGGTAAAATATAAGCATTGTCATAAGGACACCTTATTTAGGAAAAAGGAAAACACTTTTTGTCCTATTTTGCACTGCTGGATGACATTTCAATGCAAGTCTTTTTTTTAGCAATTGCAGAGGAATAGATTATATTGAGATTTTAATTTCAAATTAAACAAGACTGCCCTCAGAAACTTTTGGATTGCAAAAGATGTTTTTGTTAGTATGCTGAGATTTCTCTGAAATAGATTTGCTATTCCTGATTTTCTCACTCTTTGAATAAAAAACAAACCCATACTGTGTATCTGTGTTCTCTCATGGCTTCTTATAACAAATAAGAAATCAGCAAACTTCTGTCACACAAAAATGCTTGCTACTTATAGTTAGTTACATTTTATGTCCAGAAATAGAATTGTGTGCAGTGCCACTGTCCAACTGAGCAGCCGCCTTGTTTTTATTTAGGATCTTCAGGTTGCAGTCTTGCATGTAGCAAGATACATTCCTTGCTTTTAGAGGAGGATTCTTGTGGGGCTATTTAACTTCCAGAATTTATTTAGAAGAGATCTACCTCCCACCATTCCACTAATACTCTCATCTGCTTCAAATAGGCTAAATAATTTTCAAAGGTGTTAGGAGCTATATTTTTAGTGACAGCTTATGTCTTCTTGGCACATTCCTGGTACAGCAATGTTGGCAGACCTCATGTTACAGAATCTCCTGGTCTGTCATGTATTAAATCTGTTCTCTGGTTATCCAAGCACTTAAAATACTTGTGAGTGTCAGTTTTGCAAGTAGATGGATATTTCTTTAGTTTAGATTTAAATACCAAAGAGAAGCTAAAACGTCCGAAAAGGGAGAGCTCTAAAAGGCTCTCATCTGGTCAGATACCTGCAGTACTTAAAGACATGTATGTGACAAACTAAACAGCTTGCTGATTCAGATTTCAAATGGTGGCAAATGTCTGAAAGGTATATCTAAATAAGTAATAAAACTTAATATATAGACAGTTTTGATAACAATGATAAATGCCATGGTATTTAAACAGATAACCAGAAGAATTATCAAAAGTGAAGGTTTATCAAAAATCACATTCAGCATATAAAAATCCAACCATTTTTTAATTAACTGTTTTTGGATTATCTGATAACCTTACCTATGTTGCCTAAATTGTTATAAATAATAAAATCTGCTAGCAATAGACCAAATAAGATTCATTTAATGCAGCACACTTAGGGAAAGGAACCATAGTCCAATGATAGGAGTGACAGTTTAGAGCTTGGAAGAAGATTGAGATTTCTTAGCATTGACAAAAGCTCCTTGTGCTGCAATGCTTTCTGAGGATAAATACACTGGAGTTGTTAAAAGCATCTGACCTCTACAGTAATGAGGCCGGTGCAGGTAACACAGACTAATAGGCATTGCACTCCACTGTTTGTTTTGTGGCATCCTAATGATTCTAACATAAAGGGAACAAACTCAAGGAGACCTGAGCTGAGATCAGCTGCTGGCCTGGTAGGCAGCTTTGACAAAACCCCTTAATTTTCCTCATTTCTCCCTATAGAACCATGAGAAATAATCCCACTTTTCTTTGTACAACATCCTGCAATTATTTTATGACATATGTTATCTAAGGGTTGCTGTTAACAAAATAATATTTTATTTTTGAAAGAAAGGTGTACTGAAGGTGTTAAAAATTCTTAGTGTGAGCCTATACTTACATTTAGAAGAAGGAAACACACTTTGTTTAAGCCATATATTCTGTTTTTTTATTTTTTTCCTCAAATCTTAATATACTCTTATGGAATTAAAGGAAAAATATGGGAGCCCTCCAGTGGTGAAAATAATATATCTGGATTTCATAATGTAGCTATTTTGCTGTGACTGGTGTCTGTTTGCAAAATAATCGCAGTAGTTTCCTGACACATATAGATATTGATATAATTTTTTTTAACAGGAATTGATGTTATCCATTATTTTCCTGGACTTGCATATAAATGTGTTCCCAGATGACATTTGTAAAACCAGGAAAAGTCAGGTTTGTCTCACATTACTTTCTTTTCTATATAGACAGGAAAACCCTCAGGGCCTCTTTGTTTGCTTGTTTACTTCCCACTAGGACTTGCATGGGTTAATTATGTTCTCCTCTTCCACAAGGTTCTCACCTTTAAAGGTGTGTGGATGAAAAGGGATTTACAATTGCAGTCATAGAGATGTTTGTCTGGCCTGATCCACCCATTCTTTGGCTTCCTGGATTATCACATCAATCCAGCCACTGTTGGCTTTCGGAACTGCATCCCCTATGTAAAGCTGTGGGACGTCCTTCTGGAAAGGCCCTGGACAGCTGCTTGGTCACTGCCCTCAAACTGAAACCTCAGAGAATATTGTATTGCTTCAGCAAAAGAATGCACATTTTGGATTGCTGTGCTCAATTTGCCTTAAAAAAGAGGGGTTATTATTTCTGTGGAAAAGTGTCTATTGCACTCCAGGAAGAAAATGGAGATCATAATCTGCTTTTCAAGAAAATGTAACTATAGCTTTCTCTACTTTCGCCTGCAGAGTCCAATGGGACTATAATCTATCCCTAAACATGTTAATACTACCACTACTACTACAAAAAAAATCTTTAATATGGAGCTCTTGCACCTTTAATTCCAGTTTGTAAGACTTTTAAACATTTTAAAGCTAAACATGCCAGCATAACTGTCAATGGCTTCTCCTAGTGAAGTTGTAAATGTGGAGTTAAAAGCAGTTTCCTTGCAAGTGATGAACATACAAACTAAATATGCCTTGAAAACTAGCAGACCTAGTTGGGTCTCCTAGACCTTGGAGAGTCCTTCTACAGCACTGAAAACAATAGGAAACAGGAAGAGCAAAGGATTAGACGTTTGTCTTTTTTTAATGAGGATAGCTTTTGTTGGAAACACATGTTGATAAAGCTCATGGTAATACCAAGAATATTTCTTTGAAGCAGTTGGCATCAGAGGCATTCACAGGCAGCCCACAGCAAAAGCTGTACAGCCAGGAGCCCACTGTAGTACTATAACCTGCACGACAATTGTCACAGGTAGATTCAGAAAAGACACAGGAAAGCTCATCTTAATGATACAGATGTGAATGTGCACACACCCCCACTGTTTTGCACTGTGTTTAGCCAGAAAAGTATCACTGAGTACAGACAGAGGAGGAGGAATTGTGTTTCCTTCTGATTTTGTTTTCTGTTCTATTTAATTTCAAATCTAGTCAGGCCACTGAAGTATACAGAACAGCAGAAATAAGATTTTAAGGGGCTGAATTTACTTCACATCCTTAGCTTTTGGACTTCAATGCTTTTTACCATATCTTATACAGCAGCTGCAGAGTGCAGGACTCCTATTGTCATGGAAAAATAAAGGCCTCATTTAACTGCTGGTGGAGCTGTAGTGTGTGATGTGTGTTTGTTAGTCTAAGACATCTGCTCTTTGTGTCAACTACTAACTTCAGACACCACAGAGTGTCCCCTGTCCCCTGTCAGGCTGCATACAGAGGCAGTGAGTTAGAGCCATACACTGCCCCCCAACAAAAGAATAAAGGGACAAAGAAAATATTTGTGTGCTGTGGGGACTAAGTGACAGGAAAAGACACACTTTCAGCTGTGGCTGGGAAGTTATGTGATTAGCATGTGACAGGCTGCTGCCCCCTTAACCACTGGCTGCATGACTGACTGCCAGGGAGGATCTGACCTATGTAATCTGGAAAAAACAGGTCTGAGAGGATGCTGATTTTAGTTACCAGGCCCACATTATGCACAGTGCACTTATCATCAGGAGATATTAAAAATATGCAGTGGATCAAGAAGGAGCAACCCTGGGGTGTGCATGGCACTTCCCATAAGCACATCTTCCTGGATCAGCTCCCAGCATGGGCGAGGGGCACCTCTGCAGCTCCCTGATTTTCCTCAGGACCCAACAGTCCCATGCCACTGCACTTCACCATCCTCCAGACCCCTTGGAGCACCAACAGCCCTGAGCTGCAGCTGTCAGAACAAGGAGCCAACATCTAGTAGTGTCATTTAGGACATGCAATTTTAATGTCCAATAGTTTAATTTTTTTTTTTCACTTGGGAGACAGTATAGGGAATAATGAAAAAAACCACAGAATTTGCGAAAGATGAGTAATTTTAGGACCTGACATATTATTTTTTATGTAACTTCAGAAAAAAAGAAAGAAAAAAATAATTCAGTTGTGTTTTTATGATAACAAGAAATTTTAGTTTTGACATACAGAGAGGTTTTGTTAAGTTTGTAGCTCTCTCTTAACGAAAATGGAAATCAAATGCACTGTTTTTGATGAATGTTTACTTAAAATTTACAGACAGTTTCTTGCTTTTAGTGAGAAAGTAAAATTTTCTTTGCTTTGGTTGAGTGTTGGACTTGTCACACAATTTTAACTATCTGAAAGTTAGATTTCTCAGCTAGTTGTCTCATGAAACTTAGTGATGGGGTATGAGGAGTGAGTATCAGGTACTATGTCTTCAAGATCCAAACTTGCATCAAATAAAGCGCCACCACTGTAGTGACTGTCCCTTTCCACTCGTTCATGGAGCTCAGACGACTAGGCTAGACTTTGACTGATGCTTAGATGGCAGAATTAGATAATTACTACCTAACTTTCAAGGTGATAAATCCTATATTTTCACTAAGATTTTTATTTCCATATTTTTTATTTAATCCTGATTGAAAGTTCTGATTAGAACTTTGGTTGGACACGATTTCACCAAAAATGTGACGCCTATTTCTTATTCCCATCTATTGTGTTTGCTTTTCAAACACTGATTTTTGCCTGTAATCATTCAGCAGCTTTATAGCATAATCATGTAACACCTTTAGACATTTTAACATGATGAATACCCTGGAAGGATTGATTGGTTTCATTGTACAACTGAAAATTTCCTGCCATCTGTCTAGGGACCAAGATTACCAGGACCTTGTTCTATAAGGAAAAATTGTCTAACTATTTTTACTGTTCTACTAAGTCTTAACTCTTTCTATGAATTAGGTACACTGAGTGAATTTCGTTTTCACTTAATTTTTATTTCAATGATGTATATTGATTTTTCTTCCTCTATACATAAGCATGTCTAAGTAGAGAATGTAGTTCAATATATTTTACTGCTCTGTAAGAAAACAAAGTCACATAGCAACCATAATGACCTCAAATATGTGAGAAAAGCCTGTAAACAGCCTGCTTCTCCAAAGGCTCAATCCCAGCTTTAAGATAATGTGTTCCCCAGTGTACACACAAAAAATCTATTTCCTTGAGATTCTGAAAATAATAGGTTTAACACCATTATGATGCATTTACACAGAGTACTGGGAAGTACTGAGCAAGAAAAGACAATGTATGGCACTGGCTACAGTTCTAAAACCTAAAAGTAAGAAAAAAATGTGGGAGAGGGAAAGTTTAATCTGTCTTTTATTCAAAAATCTTCAGAACCTGCTGAGATTGGAAAGACCTTAGTATTGGACCCCATATCGTTCCTTACTTTCTTTTCCAGGAAAGAAAACACAACAATTTGTGTCTCAATTTCCTTTTGATGCATCTTTCCTCTGCAAACAAAAATATTACTTAAATTCTGTGTGAGTTTTGGCATATTTCAAAAGTTGTGTATGACGTTTAACAATTGTTTGACAAACAAATCAACAAAAACCTGTTTCAGAGACAAATTCTGACCTTAAAAAAAACACTTCTGACTTCTCTCTGATTTGAAAGAAGTTTGTCTTACGATTCACAGAATGGTTGCAATACCTCTTTACTTTTAACATGTTTCACTGCAATAGACTCATTTGCCTATACTTTTCACTTTTAAGCAAAAGTCAATCTATGTGCATTCTAATATAAGATACTTGGATGTTCAGTATAATTGCACCATTTGCTAACAAGTAATTTTAAAGAACTGTGATGAGAAATTTAAATGCAGGTGATCTGAGGACTTTAGGTAATACGACATCACTTTTCCTCTCTAAATAAAGCTAATCTCTGTCCTCCAGTACTGAGCAGTAGTTTTTGATTCTTGAAAATGAGTAGTTCAATTTCATTGAAGTGTTTACATGGTGAATTATTTCTGCTTAGTTTTGGCTTATCATAAGAACTGAAAATAAATAAAAAGTCCACAACAAATCACTGTACAGTGGTTTATTGTGCATCACAGCATAGCTGTAATTTAACATGGGTTAGTAAGCTTATTTGCATAATATAAATTTTAGCCTGGTTTTATAATAAATTGGCTGTGTGAGTGTATTGACCCACAACAGGCTACAACACTAAAGTTCAGTGAAAGTGGTGACATACTACATTTCCTTTTAGCAGCTCAGTGGAATTGCAAATGTAATAGCCAAAAGCATGTTTTTTCTGAAAGCATCTGGGAGCACCATCAATAGTGCAAACGATCCTTTAAGGATGTTATTTTTTTGTTGGTACTTTATTGTTGACTTTTGAATTAATCCTTTTTCATCTATTTTCTATGTGGTTTTTTAGATAGCAAAATTATTAAGACGAGTACTCAAATATTATTTGAGAGTTATGTGGCATTAATACTCTTAATACATATATTAGTAGGTATATTTCATCTCTTCTTCACTACATATGAACAAGTTAATGTGTGTTTGGACCTCTACAACATGACAGAAAACAAGATAGAGTTACCGCAGCCTACGTGAAACAAGCCTTTAACTCTCTGACAACATTTCCTGACATTTATAGCACAGCTCCTGAGGGCCTTAATGACCATCATGTCAAGCTGAATCTACTATTAATATACCTCACAAGTAAGGAGTAAGGATTATGGTTTTCATCCTGAGTGTGAAAGGTCCATATTTCATAAAGTGCTTGACTATAGCTGAGTTATTAAAAGGTTCCCCATAAGGAAAGAAACAGTCATTTCTTTTTTATTCCTGTTCTTTTTTTTTAACAGGAAAGTTTCTGTCTCCTGAAACTTTCTTCTCTTGAAAGGAAGTGATCTGCATTTAAATTAAAATACAAATCAAATACTCTAGCAAAGCAAAGGCTATTGATTGTTTTACCATGTTGTGTAGACAGCAGAGATTAGATCTGAGGGTCATTTTCAAGTTGAACTTCCAATACAGTTAGTAGGACTTCCATATTTACATGATGACCTCAGGAAAGATTTTTTTTTTGTTATTATTAAAGACCCACTCCTAAAGAGATCAAGACACAGAACATCACTGCTAAAACAAGCAAGAGCTGGAGAGAAAGGTTTCCCAAAGTGACAGATCAGTTTTGGACATTCATTTTGGTGGATCCAGACCTGTGACTTTTCACAAAGTAATTACATACTTTTGATTGAAAGTGCTCTCTGCTCCTTATTTGCTCTAGTCCTTGCTCAAAGCAGTATCAAAGACTCAGGACCTTGTCCTCTCCAGCTTTACAAATCTGTTTTCAAGAAGCTAAAACATCAGGGTATGAGCCACAGACCTCCTTGCCCTTTATTCCTGATGCAGATCTTCTGACCTAAAAGACCAATCACCCAAAATAGATGAATCCCAAAGTATGAATTACTTTTACAGATTTTGTTCAGGTTGGGTTCCTCCTGTGTTTATCTAAAGACGAGGATTGATAAGACCCACTATTATGCCAGGCACCCTTTACTATCTCTTTAATCAAAGAACTGAAATTCAGTGTTTCTTGAGCATGATTCATCTGAGTGTATAGTAGATTTCTAATGCAGGCCAGATGAATAGTGCTCCAGGGTGTCTTTTTTTGCTGAATCCATTGCCAATAAAAAGATCCTGGAGAGATTAGCTCAGGTGTAGACATGTACACGTCTGAAATTAGGTGACATAAATCCTATCTATGGACTTTTCTTGAACTGAGAGCGGAAGAATTGCCTGTCAAATTCAGGCCTATGGGTTATGTTGGATGGGTTGTGTGTTACAGGTTATAGGTGAACTCAATGTCCTTTCGGAAGGGGAATTATAGTTTTCCTGAACTGACATTACATCAGTAAATCCTTTTCTTCTTCTTCTTCATTTTTTTTTTTCCATTTCTATATAAAACTTTCTAAGAAACAAGTGCTTCTGTTAATTCATTTTTACTGTATGGATAATTGAAGACACCTAGCACATGACTGGAATTATTTTCACAATACTGATTATGTAATATGTTAGTAATTCACAGTCTGTTGACAGAATAAATTTAAACAAATGAATTTGCCTCTTGTATCTTTTCATGTTTCCATTGCAGACTGCACAAAAGAGAACTGAAATAGATGAGAAAAGAATCATTTGAGCAATACATGATAGTCAGGAAATATAAGACTTTTGTCTTAAATTTGTCAGGAATATGTCAGGAAATATGAGACTTTTGTATACAGAATGACAAGAGTGATAGTGTTTTAAAAGCAGGAGACTAGTACTGGTAAGTAAATCTATAACTTTTTCCCCCTTGCAAAACCAGAGGCTTAGGTAAGTTAATGTCTGAATGAAGAATGCAACTCATGCTCTTGTCAAATGCATAAATAACCAAGAATTTCAGCTAAATTAAACAAAGCTTTTGTATGTGGCTACTAAGAGTAAATGAAATAAAGGATATTATAAGAAACTCACAGAAAGGAGATGGAGAATCTGAGGAGACTGTTTACTTCAAAGGAACAGGTAATGAAATTTCTAGTGCACAGTGGCAGATTGCTCTATCTGATGTAGCACATGCATGTCCCCACTGCACTTCATGAAAAAGCTGTATGGTTTGCGTCATCATGTGGCTACTACAGTTCCTGAGAAACACTCCATTCTTTAAAAGAATTCCTCTCTTTATGATCGACTGCACCATTAGCTCTTTTGGCATGTATTCCAAGTTTACAGGATGGGAGTTAATGTTTATCTGAAAAGCTATATGAATCACATGAGGCTTTTAACATTTTAGTTCTATAACCGTGTGATTGGGACACTGATTACCATACTGCCATTTACCTAGAAGGAAAAATATTATATTTACAGTATATTTTTCATTATATAAATCAGATTTTTGTCCAAGTTTAGATATTATGAGAGTTAAGGACCTACTTTTCCCATGAAATGCATTTAGAGTAGCAAATCTGTCAATCACCCTTCCTGATTTTAACTGATTTTTGCTCAAAAATTATTTCTGATTGTCTGGTGGACTACTAGGAACATGCTCAACCATATCTTTAGTTTGAATTAAATCAAAGCATAGGGAGTTTTCTTGCTTTTTTATTTGCTTTGTTTTTAAGTATTCAGTATCTTGTGTCACTCTTCTGGTACACAGAGTGTATACCAACCTCGGAAAGCAGAACTTAAATTTAAGTGGTTTAAATTGTTGTTAGCATTTTTCAGTTTAGGTGCTATGATGTCAAAACCTGATTCATTCTGTTGGTACAAGAAGAACTGAAGTAAGTAGTGAATCTCTCAGGATCTTTGCATCTCTGTTTCCTTCAAAGTTAAGGCCAGTGATTGGTGACAGCTTTGTCAGGTCAGGTAATGTCATTGGAGATTCCATGTGGCTGGCTGACTGTTAATTCTCCCTTTCACTTGTTGGAAGGTACAAGCCAGCAGAAGCCTAAAAAGAGATGATTTTCTTATGTAAGTTGGTAGTGAAAAATGTGTAAATGAAAACAGCCTCTATTTTTTATTATTTGTTTTTAACACCTTAACCGATTTATATTTTGACTACCTAGCAAAATACTGAAACTGAATTCTGGAACTAAGATCTGAACACAGCAGTGCAACTACTCTGTGAACACAGAATTCCTATTGCAGTGCTTTTAAAGCTTCACAGACAGAGGTGAAATTATTTCATTTTAACTTCCACACTGTCTCATGCTGTGGTGTTTTCCTTCTTCCTTATGGGCAGGTCATTCTACATATTTCCCACAGAATTCCCACAGAGGACCTTTGACATGTTCATGAAGTTACAAAAATATTTGGATGAGCCAGTCTACAAAAATGGATCAACATACTAAAACCTTACTGGGTAAAATACGAAAAAAACAACAAAGGCAAGTTGATTACCTTTGTAAGACTGTCCTTTCAATTTCCCGACTCTATGTCTTTCAACAGTGCCCTGATGCTCACGTATAACATCCTTGAAAAGCTTTTTCAAAAGCAAAGGTTGTTATTCTAATGTATGACACGTGAGACCCCATAATAATATGTGAGGTACCAGTGCATGCTTCTTCAAGGTGTTTGGGTGGCTTAAAAGCAGCACATCAGAGACCTTGTCTCTACAGAAAGATGAAGAAACATCTTTAATGTCAAAAAGAGTGTGACACAAGCGTGCCACGGTATTCAGCTTCAAGGAATTCCAGAACAACCAAGTTTACTATTTAAAGGTACCCTAGACATACAGTCTTGAAGATTGAAAGATTATAGTGTAACAGGAAATATATAAATTCTTCAACACTGAGACGCAGAATACTTTCAAAAAGTGAGATTTAAACCCAAATGAGTATTGTAAGCAAAATACTAATGGTAGGGTACTAATATGTACANAAATCATATAATTTTCCTGGTATAAATCTATTGAAAATTCTATTCTCTTAGCATACTTGCTACTGTTTTAGACAGCACCAGGTATGATATGATCTATTAATCTGAACTGTGGAACAACTCTCCAATTTTTAATCTTTGACAAAAAAATGTTTAATGTTTTCTTTAATCAATATCCTTCCATAAAGGGTGTGTTAGTATATGGATTAAGGTAAGGATATGGACCTGTTGGAAGGAGTTGAGGTCGAGGGTTTTGGAGTTGATCTGAGGGCTGAAGCACCCCTTGTATGAAGACTGACAGGAAGAGTTGGGATTGTTCATCCTGGAGAAGAAGAAGCTACAGTCAAACCTTATAGAAGTCTTCTGGTACCTAGGGAAGCCTACAGAAAAGCCAGAGAGGGACTTTTAACGAGGGCATGTACTGACAGGATTAGGGAGAATGGCTTTAAACTGAAAGACGGTAGTTTTAGTTTAGATATTGAAAAGAAATTCTTTATTAGAAGGATGCTAAGACACTGGAACTCGTTGCCCAGAGGAGTTGTGAAAGACCTGTCCCTGGAGGTATTTAAGGTCAGGTTGGATGGGATTTTGAGCAACTTGGTCCAGTGGACAGTGTCCCTGTCCAAGGCTGGGGGATTGGAATTAGATGATCTTTAAGGTCCTTGTCACCTCAAACTGCTGCATATAGGTAAAAACTTACAAAGGGAAGGCCTTGTAAAACCACGGCTCAGGCCTGTTACTTTGGCTAAGGAGAAAAGGGCTGTGGGAAAGTGACTCAGCTGAATTAGAGGTAGAAAAACAAGTTCTGTAACCATCACCTGTTCACACTGTGGTGTATGGTGGTTGGTCGAATTATGTTTATTATGATTTGAAACTATGTAGTTGATAACCAGCTAATTGCTTAAAAAGGCCAGGTTTTTGGAATAAAGCAGCTTCCTTTGCACTGACTGGGGACTCTGCGTCACTTCGGACTCTCACCTCACACCAAACCATTCTATGATTCTATGATATACTGTTATTAGCTATAATTGTTGACCTCTCAAGCTTGTTATTTCTAATTTGGCTTCAGTAAACCACAGTTTGTTAGGAGTCCTTGTTTTCTATTTACCGTGTGGCTTTAAGTGAAAATATGTTCTTCCATTATTACTAGGAGAGGGTTCAAAATTTAGACATCTTGAAAAGCCTAACTTTAGAAAGAGGAAAGAAGTAATTTTTCTAAGATAAAAATATCAGTATCTGCATTTTTTCTTCTTTCATTTACTCCACTTGTAAGTTCATCTCTTCTTCCAGGCACAGGATAAAATGAGAGAAGTCTTGGTAGATTTTTTTACTTACCATTTGATCAGGAAAGAAATAAACTTTAGTCAGAAAGAAAGCAATCTACCTTTAAGAATGAGAAAAGTCATAAAAATCATAGAATAAAATCATAGCGTTATCAAGGTTCCATGATCATCGAGTCCATCCATCGATAGAATACCATCATCCTCACCAAACCACACCAAAAAGTCCTATCATTTCTGCCTGCTTTGTAGAAGAAAGTTTTGTACCTTTGCACAGCTTTTCATATCTGTTGCTAAAGTCAGGGTTTCTTAAAGTTGTGCACAGATAAGACCGTATTCATGCTTATTCCACCAGGTTTATTTTATTTTAGTCGGGAACTTTCTTTCCTCATGATATCTGATGCTCCAGTCAGTGCCTTGATTTGGAGAACCCTATACCATGATTTATTCTTAATCTTTGCCTGATTTGTATAATAGAAGAAACGTGATGGAATGAGACTACAAAAAGATGCTACTGTCACAGTAGTTTTAACTATTATGAGTTATCGTAACAACACTGATTAAATAATCAGGCTTTTGAAGAGTATGTCACTAAGAAATTGCCAGAGACAATTTCTGTTAGAATATTATTTTCACTTTATTGCACTTGGATTGATTAAGAATTTTTTTTAATTTCTGCAGATATAACTATGTTAGTCATGACATTTAGTATTATATCAATTTTCTGAGGTCACTGACAAATGGCAAGCAGTATAAAGGAGGAAAATTTTAATTTTGCAATATTTTTCTGTCAATAGGCTTAAAATATGCCTACTGTTTTAACTGTCTGATGAGACATATTTCTATATATTGTTTCATTCCTTTGTGTTCTCAAAATGAGTTCTCATTGGTGAAAAAGATTGCCTACACGTTACATAAAAACAAACTTGCCCACTAATGCTCAGATGTACCTGTTTTGAGAAGAGAGGCACCTATATCTTTCCTGGTGCACTGAAGAGATTTACATTTAGATAGATGGGCATCTGAAATCAACCTAACTTGGCTAAGATAGGCATGATCCTGAACAGCAGTAGTGCAAGACTTCCATATCATAATATAAGAAATTGAGGGCTCACTCAAGAAGCTGGGAGCTCAGTATGCTAAATACTCTTTGAGCCAAGGGGATCAGCATTTTTCTCCCATCAAGAAATGCCCAGTAGAAATGGACAGACTAAATACAGAGCTGAAAGAATTCTCTTTCCTCTGTTTAGGAACTTCTTTTAGGTTCCTAAATTCGCAGTCAAAGATGTAGATAACAGGTTTTTCCTGAATAACAAGGCTCATCTTCTGGAGAATCTTCAGAATTATTTCAGAAGTATCAGAAAACCTAGTTTAAAAATGTTCAGTGTCTACTTAAATTGCCTAAACCCCAATTAAGAAATAACATAAGTTGTTTGATATAATGGTATACCCCATCCTAAAATTGTTGTCTAAGGCAAATGAGTAAATAATTTCCAGTGGAGGCACTTGTGTCTCTTTGTTTACTATGAAGATCTGAATTTAAGTGGAGTGAATTGTGTGCTCTTAGGTCAAATCCCTAAAATTTCAGTCAGATTAGGCACCTCAATAAGACAATGTAGTGTCATGCTTAATTTCTGTGGCATGCTGACCACTGAAATATTTCACCCAAACTCCAGTGATACTGAGACACGAAAATATGCAAGAATATCTTGTGGTGAAGTGGGAGAGCATCTTTGCACTTGTAGCATTTGTCCCCATCACTGTGTGTTAACATTGCCTGTTTCAGTACAGCGGACTACCTCCTTTTTCAAAGGCAGATGAGGTCCCATCTGCTTTTTGGGCCTGTGATCATGACACTCATTCCAGAATTTTAAAGACCTGATTTCTATGTCTCTCTCAGCCACTGGACAAAGGGTCCTGTCATTTTCAAGTCTTTCTAGACTTTCTGACTAGAGGCAACAGTCTGATGGGGTCAGACTTTTTGGTCAATATTTGAATGACATGCAAGAGTGGCCCTTGAATGAGAATCTCTCTCAGTTATCAAAGGAAGCAGACACTCTCGTGTTAAGGAATTTTAGCAGTGCTTATGCATCTTACATAAAGGAGAACAATATACACAAACACCCTTCAAGTTTCTGTTTAACTCTCATCTGAAATGTAAAAACTCAATCATTTAGATTACATTCACTCCTTAGAAGTTATTTATTGCTATGTTTCATGGAAGCTGACCTGATATGAGTTTTGCAAATAATTTTTCATGAAGAATAAATAAAATATTTCTAATATCAAATAATTTTAATTAATCTTAACTGCACTTTATAATAAAATTGTCTTTATTTAATATATGACTTCTTTACTCCACTCTTTTAATAAGTTAAAACTTTTAGGAGGGAAAAGGACCTTTGGACCTTGTTGGGTCTTTCATACATAGAAGAGAGCTGCCTGTCTTTTTTTCCTTTCATTTCATGCCATGCAATTTGGTTGTGCCACCTGGATATCCAGAAAGAGTTCAACCTTCAAAACACAGTGACAAATTCTGAAGTGAAAAGTTGCTACAATTAAATAAACTAATGATATAGAACTTGAAGTAATCAACAGTTTCTTTAAATTTTTTGAGGACTGTTTCCCTCATATTTTCTATTTTTGTTATCATTGCTTTTGTGAAATATTGTATCCTATATTTTCCCTATCCATCTCTGATTTTATCCAGAACACAGAGAAGCAATTGAAAGGCTAAAATAGATAGTCAACATTTTCCTGGTCACTGAATACACATGAATTCTGATTTCTTATTATGATATTTA
Organism: Leptocoma aspasia; assembly: GCA_013399835.1. Taxonomy (NCBI): domain Eukaryota; kingdom Metazoa; phylum Chordata; class Aves; order Passeriformes; family Nectariniidae; genus Leptocoma; species Leptocoma aspasia. The sequence continues at coordinate 441,820 of VXAX01003647.1, read as the reverse complement.
AGCATACAAACATTCATATATGCATACAAGTACTAGAGCACAATGAAAAAGAATCTGTGACTATTTTTGCAGGATTTAAAAGTATAACTTCAAAATTTATTTAAAATGTAATATTTTGCTTGCCTTCTATGTCATTGAATAATAATGGCATTTGATAGATTTTAAAAACTATTTTTAGTAGGATTTTTATTTTTTTGTTTGAATAACTTTCTTCTTTATTATTATACCTTAGGCTCTGGTTTTCATCAACAAAGTAGAAATGTTTCATCTAAGGAAATTTCTAAAAAGCTGTGAAAAATATTTTGATAAGAAATAAAATTGACCAGCGACTTCCTGAGAAATGCATATTCAATTTTTTCTTCTGCAAGAGGCATTACATTATAGCTATTTTCCCTATAATATGCATATTGATTAGCGAGCTATTGTGCTTCATCCTGATTAGTATTTCACTAATCTGGTGAAGCAGGAAATGAATAATAAGAATCTAATAAAATTATGGAAAGTCAGTTTATATAGAGCATGCCAAATGACAGAAATTATCCTTTGCAATGTAGTGAATACCTCATTAGTAACTCGTCAGGAGATTATAGATCTCTTAATGCTTACTTTCCTCATGTTTGGCTGCTGGCCTTTTAACAGTCCAGAAATTCCATTGCTAATTATTCCATATCACCTATCATCTGGCACTCCAAGTCCTGTCTTCCTTTTCAATAAAAAAGGAAAGTCTTTTAGGAAAATTTTTCTGACAGTGTATACTTAAGAACAGCAATTTACCTCTTCTTCTGTCTTTTTAATATTTGACAGAAAAACTTTGCGACGTTCTCTTCTGCTGTCTTCAGGTGTCAGAGTAAGGTTTGAATGATCTTTCTACTGGGATTTATTGAAATAAGTAAATCTTTCTACTTACTCTTTCCTGGATTTTTGATGGGTTTTTCTTTTTGTTTCCATTTTATCTCTCATAATTTTTACTTCTACACATATGTGTCTTGTTATCTCCTCCAGAATCTTTCCCTGTGAGGACCCCAAAAATGTCCCATGGCAAGGTTTTTCTAAACCAGGAGGGCTCCAGTACAACTAAAGTAAAATGTGAATCCAGCAATATCGTGAAATTCAAGGGCTTTCAGAAATATGTAGGTAATAAATAGACAATAAAATTATGGTACATGCATAAGAATATTGCCTGTTCATCAGAAAAGAACAATAAATAAATAATATAATATTTGGAGAATATAGAGAAAGAAAGACTCACTCTCAATGGAAAAGGTCAGGTTATGGAACTTAAGACAAGCTAGATATATGTAAGTCCACAGGGCCTGGTGACAAGCAGTTAGGTGTGCTGAAGGAGCTGGCTGATGCCATTGTGAGACCACTGTCATTTTATCTCTGACAGCTCCTGATTATCCAAGGAGGTTCCTGAAAACTGGAAGAGACCAAAGGTCATTCTCATCTTCAGGAAGGGCAAGAAGGAAAATATGAGGAATTACATCTCAATCCCTGCATAGGTAATTGAGCAACTACTTCTTGGAAATATTTTCAAGTACATAAATGACAAGAAGGTAATCTGGAGCCATTGCATGTATAAAGAGGAAGTCATGTTTGGCCAACCTGATAACCTTATGTCATGATGTGACTTAAAAGAGGAGAGTAGTGGATGTTGTTCTTCTTGTCTTCAACAGTGTTTAATACTTTCTCTCACAATGTCTTGATAGACAAATTGATAAATTATAGATTAGATAAGTGGGAAGTGACATGAAGCGAAAATTGGTTGAACAAGTAGGCCCAGAGGATTTTGATCAGCAATGTAAAATCCACTTAGGGACAGATCACAAGTGGGCCAACACTCCTTAGCAATCCTTCCCCTCTACTCAGCAGGGTGAGACACATCTGGAGTGCTGGGTTCTGTCCCTCATATAGAAACTGATATAGTGTAACGAACATTTCTGCTTAAAAAAAAAAATCACAATTTTACAGGATTTTCACCACCACCTTACAAATTATTCCTACCTTTTTCTAAGTGTTTTATTTATTTTAGTTCTTATCACTTTTTATAGTTTATCACTAAGCTATAAAATCCCATTTGCCTTTGAAATTTATACTCTTCAGGTATGTATAGATTTTCAGTATATTAAATTTCTGTAGTTATTGAGTGAAGCTACAATACAATACAATACAAAAATATATTTTAATGGCCTCTATTTTGTACAAGCAAATTGTTCCTTCACTAGAATTGTTTAAATATCCAAGTACTTGATTATGCCCATATATCAGGTGTGTGCTGAGCTAAATGCTTCAACTGTTTGATGAAATAAATTACAGGTAAAGATTCTACTTGCAGTATTATGGACAGAAGTATCAAAAGTCCACTGAGCTCTTGAATGTTATCTCATGCATCAGATAATATCAGTAAAGAACCCTTAGAAATTTTATTTTGTATATGGTCAAGGGATAAGTAACAGATGGTGAAAAAAACCTGCACATTTGTTTTCCTGTTTTGGTGTTTAAAGTATGTCAAGTGTGGATAAAACATATAATACCATGACTGAACTATTTTCAGTGAAGGTCTCAGAAGTGCAGTCTTCTAATTTTTTTTTCCTAAAGTTAAGCTCTATTTGTTATCTCTCTCTCACTTTTTCTCCATTCACAAATAATCATGTCTACTTTGGACTACACTGGTGTAAATGCAAAGCAAGGTTAAAAGACAACTTTAATCGTGAGCTGTTGCTTTGAGAGACAGTTACCAAAGAGGGACTGCGGGAAAAGAGCTGCAAGTGTTACAGTCAAGCTTCAGACAGTGAACATTGAAGAAGTTGCTGGACTTACACCCAGATCTAGACATCTGTTGCTCAGCGCAGTTTGACATCTAGACCCGTTTGTAGTCAGGTTTTTGATTGATTAAGTCAAAATTCTGATTAACATCTTGACATTCAGGGCCTGAAGTAGAGTGAGCCATCCCCTTCTGCTTATCATGAGACACTTTTGAAGGTTGCATTCTGCAGCAGAAGTTGGAGTTGTAACTTGGAAACAAGTCCAGAAGGATTTAAACCTTAATATTTGGCAAACACATGTAGGGATTCTGCCCCAAGTAGGGACTTCCCACTCAATGCACCAGATAAACTTTATCCTTCCTGAACTCACAGAGCCCTGAGTCCTGATTCAAAATGCTTAACTTTTCAAAACTGACAATTTTTTTTGTCCATATGATTTTTGCAAACAAGGAATGAAACCTCTGAAGTAGCTGTTCTGTACCTCTTACACCTTAGAGGATCATACTTGTCAAGGACTCTTTGCCAAGATGTAAATCACCAGACACTCTGAATGGTTTTCTGAATTTGAGTGTCTCTGAAGTCAACAATGGGCACTCCGAGTGCAGGAAGCAGTGTATAAGAACACCTGTCCTCAAATGGAGTGGCATAGGAATAGGGAACATAGGACTGCCTTGCTTTCCAGGGCTCCCTCTCTTTTTTCACTCCCCTCAGCACAAGATGTGTTTGAGTTCCACAAGAGAAGGTTGAACACTGGAGACGTCCTTTCTCAGGCATATCCCTGTGACTACAATCCAACACTTGTTTCCCCACTGCTTTCCCAGAGTAATGAATTTTACATTCCTGGCTACCCAGCAGTTCAGTCTCAGGAGAAGGAACAGTAAGTGCCTCACTCTGATTATTCATGGCACAGTGGTTAGGTCACTCTCCAGGGTGACAGGAGAGATGGATTCAGTCCCCTGTAAGACAATCAGGGCTGGGAATGCAAACCTCTCATTTGCTTAGTGAACACTCAAACCACTAGACTATTAAGCATAAGACAGTGTCACCTTTACCAGATATCTTTCTCAGAAGAGGACTAAAACACTCTGGGTCCTGAGTGGATGGAAGCACCTAACATTTTCTATTAATTTTCTGCATTCTCAGTGGAAAGATAGACACTTAAAATAGGAGTGGATTTCCCTCTGCTTATCTACAGAGGCACTCTCTCTCCACTATGGTAGGCAAACTCCAGCCTCCTTCTAGGGCCAAACAGGATTTTGTGCATAATGTCTAAATTAAGCACCTAAATGAAGTGCACAGGATTATATGCAGGAAAATTAAATCTCTTCAGACATGGCTACTATGTAAGAAGAGCGACATTTGGACTTTTTTTTCGGAAAAATCTCTGCGGAGTCCTGAGCTGAGACATGTGAGTACAGCAGCATCACTTTTGACCCTGACCAATACTGAGTTGTTCAAACCTTTTTGCTTGGATCTTACCAACTCAGGCATTCCCTGTGCCATACTCCATGTGTGAGGAGCCAGAGGATAGCGTTTGATACTGGGAGTTAAGCATCTAAATCGACCACTTATGTATGCAAGAAGTAATGAGTTATTCAGAGGCAAAGGGCAGGCAGAGCCCCTGTCAACTTAATGAATATTTGGGCTACAAATGACCTCTGAAAATCAGGCCATTTATTTGAGCACCTAAAAATAGATTCGGATGTTTAATTTTACATATTCAGGTTGAAAAATTTTGGCTAGAGAGTAAATTAATTGCCTAAGGTCACACAGCAAGTCAATGTATAATGAGAAAGTAATAATGAGTGAAGAAGAAAAGGTATTTTTAATCTCTATGGATTTATTGAATCCCAAAACTATTTTATTAAAAGTGTTCTTAAATATATCTCTTCATTTTTTTAATTGTGGTTTAGCATTATTATTTAAAATGCATTTTCTTTTACATGAAAACATTTTTTTCTCCATGTTTAACCCCGATAGGTGGTATCTTCTTATTGCTATGAAAACAAAAGGTTCAGTCAGATCTTCAACAGCAGATATTTTGTTGCATAGGTAGTTAATGAATGGGATATTTGATTACAAAGGGATAAGTAACCTCTCTGTAGCCTGCAATTAACATTTAACTTGATATGGTCAATAAGCCAAATGAAGGGAGAGTAAACTGAATAAAGAGGGTTTTTCTCTCATTAGGAGTTCATCACACACACATATGCTAGTGAAGCGTACTGTTGTGATTGGTGATTTTGTTTGCACATTCCTGTAAAGGTAAGCTTTTATCTGGTCAAAAAGAAATGAAAGAACCCACTCACTCTCTGGAGAAAAACAATATTTTAATCCATTCAGATTTCAAGTGTGTGAAGATAATTTATAACAGTCAAGTGCATTATTAGGCAATAATGATATCTCAGGAAGTTAGTCACTCAGTTCTTGCTAAAATCCTGTGAGACTGGAGTGCCTAATTCCCTCCCAGGCTTTCTAGTTTTAATGAGTTCTTGCTTACATACAGAGACAGCAAACGGTATCTGTTATATCCTTTTCATGTAAATATAAATGAAACCCTTAATGATACACTCTGATTCAAAATATATATAAAATATCTGTTTTAAGCAGTTATGCAGTTCCAAGCCAGCTGCACTGTGCCTTTTTCCTGGTGCACAGAATTTCAAAGCTGTTTATCACAAACATAGCAATAAAGTGAGAATGGTCTCCACGTTAAGGTTTGAGGCTTGGGAAATACATGCTGAATTTTTTTACTGCTTCCAGCTTCCTGCACTACTTTGGTCATATCATTTATACCGTAGCATTAAAGACCAAACACTTTCCTCAGCTGAAAGAGAAATTTGAGTTTGCAAGATAAGCTTTTTCTTGGTTTTGAGGCTGATTATTCCTGCTGTGAGCACAATTCTAAGAGAAAATTAAAACAGACGAAAGCCCAAACTGCTAATTACATGCAACCCTAGATGAGAGTATCAGACAAATGAATAATGACATATGTCATTATTCTGTTAGGAAGAATTCTGTAAATATACCTTCTTCCTGATTCATCTCCCTGGTTCTTTTCTCCATATTTGTTTTCACTTTTTTTTTTTTTTTAAACTCTTTCCA